>JAQFXV010001237.1:0-14462 GCA_034694065.1 Camisia spinifer
TTTAAAATAAAGTTTGCCATTTGAAAGTTTTGCACTGTATGTTTCCTATGAGTATTTTAATATCATCCTCACTGTACTAATGAAAGCTTAACTTTTATCAAATTGTCGCTATTTTTAGAGTTGCCATTCATTGTAATTCTTAATTTCAATTACAGGTTACTATTAGTTCACTAAATAAAACCTAAATTACGACTAATTAAGTATGAAAGAGAAAAATGCAAACAATATAAATATAAATTAGGACTCGAATTAATTTTTAAATAGTTATCAGTGTTTTCCAAGGCTTCAGTTAAAGAATTTTAAATTTTTGTAAAATCCAAGGGTTTTCAAAACTCATGAGAATTTTTAGCTGAATGAAAAAGAATTTTTTCGAAGAAATTAATTCTTATTCAGCAATTTCAGATTAAATATTAATTTTAGGAAAAAAAACTTGATATGATTTTTTCTGAGTTATGCAATTTATTTCATTCACATATTTGTTAAATTAATAATTCTCTGGATTTTTTCTTTTGCACGCAATTCTAGATTGGGTTAATTTAATTACTGATAATCATATTTATCATTAGTTCAGTGTCAGGATATTCGACTTGTTTCTGTTCAATTTCTTCATTTAATAATTTTTTATACAATTTTGCAAAATAGGTTCTGTGTCGTAGTTTTTTGACTTAAATGATTGCTTTCAAATCAAGATTCAGCGGAATATTAGAGTTTCTTACATTTTAGTTCTTTCTTATCTAATTCTAATTTCATTTTTTAAACATTATTCAATCCGTTTTTTCATATTTTTAATCAACTATAATTTAGTTAAAATCAACAAAGCAAATAATAATGTTCAATTTGAAATTCTTTGTTCATTACTTGAGATTGCAATGAATAAAAGTGCAAAAATCAGAACTTCTATTGCTTTCAATACTGTGTTAAGTGAAATGCATAAAACATAGGAAACCCCATTATTCATAGTTTGATCTCATGATTAATTTCTGATAAAAAAATTTTAAACATTAGATTTGATGATTTGTTTAATGAACTTGATTTTAATTCTATAGTTCAAGATATAGTTTTTTTGTTTTTCACTTATTCCCTCCAAATTATTTACTACACATTTTGATATCTATTCAACTTACTGTAATTCTTATTACTAATGAGCTATGAATAAACTTCTTAAGGTCTGAAAAGCAGTTAAAAGATTTATTGAATATTTACTCAAAATTTTATAAAAGAGTGAACATTTCGCAGGAATTGTTTGATTTACACAAAACACATCCATTTTAATAATTTAAGATTGATATATAGTTTTTCAATGTATATTTTGTTGTTGACGCTTATTTAAAATTTAAATATTATGATCATTTTCAATATTCCATAGATTAAAAACAATTATTTTCCATTATAAGTTATATTTTTATTTTGTTAAAATTGGTTTTCAGCTAAAAAAGGCCAGAAAAGGCTAACTATGTAAACACTAAGAAATAGCTTTTAATCCTTTGTATAATAAATTACCTTAAGTTGAAAATTTTTGGTTTTTCAAGATGAAAAATTCAGAAACTGCCAAAAACTTGTTTTTGAACTTGAATTATTTTAATAAAACTTTATACTGGTGTTATGTGTTATAAAAATTAATATTTTGAAAGTTCAAGTTTTAAGCACTGGTGCCATTGAATAACTTAATCCAGCTTTGAATGGCTACACTTCGTTTCGTTAAAATTCAGGTCGTCAAAATTCAAGTCGTCAAAATTCAAATCGTCAAAATTAAAGTTGTCAAAACCCTGTTTAAATTCCCTAATTCTCTGATTGCTGAAATGCTTAACCCTTTTTTATATTTCAAAAAAACCAATGAATTTTCATTCATAATATCTAATAGGCGATGTTTTTTTATTTGGAAGTTTTAATTCAAAATATTCGAACACTCGAACCTAACCTGACCAAACCAATTCTAACCTAATCTAACCCAACCTAACCAATTCTAACCTAACCTAACCAATTCTAACCTAACCTAACCAAAGTAAACATAACCTAACCTAGTCTAGTATAAAAACAAATTTTAAAATGGGTTAAGCATTTCAGCAATCAGAGAATTAGGGAATTTAAACAGGGTTTTGACAACTTTAATTTTGACGATTTGAATTTTGACGACTTTTGACGACTTGAATTTTGATGACTTGAATTTTGACGACTTTTGACGACTTGAATTTTGATGACTTGAGTTTTGACGACTTTTGACGACTTGAATTTCGATGACTTGAATTTTGACGACTTTTGACGACTTGAATTTTGATGACTTGAATTTTGAAGACCTGAATTTTGACGAAACGAAGTTTCCCCCTTTGAATCAGCATAAGTTAATTTAAACTTGAAATCTTTAATTTCGTATAATTTATTGAAACTAAGAGGTGATTCAATCATAAGAATTTACTTTCATGCTATTTGTTGAAATATCTTCTATTCAAAAAAGCCTTCTACAGAATCTGTACACAATTTCAAGTTTTTAATTAATTTTTACAAACGTGATCGTTGTGTTCAAATCATTTAATATTGAATCGCAATAACCGTAATTTGCAAATAATATTGTGTTTTTATGTCTATGAAAAGCTCAAGTGTACGAATTTTTATGCATAAACTGAACAGAAAAAAATAATATCAATCGATAAAATACTGAATCCAATCCAACATTATTTTTACGCCAAAATTTGATATTAATCTTAAACGAATAGCAATCGTAATAAAAAATTTATTACAAAACTTTCTACTGATTGGTGGAAAACTAAATTAATCGAAATATTTCTAGAACTCATGTTATACTTTCTGATTTCATATTTTTATGACAATTTATCCTTATTTTTGATACAGTTGTAAATCAATATCTTTTTCTCGTTTCTATGACAACACTTGCGATAGAAGTTGGAGTTTGGATGAAGAGTGAATCCAATATAATATAGAAAAACATATTAAAAGACCTGAACCATAAAAATAGAGGAAATAAACAGAAGAAATTAGTTTTTGAAAGAAATTTTCTGCTAAAATATTATATTTCAATAAATTGAGAGATCTCTTAAAGCTTAACTTTAATAGTAAACAGATCTGTAAATCATTATTAAGAGAGCTTTTAATTTTGAACAAAATGAAGATTTTATAGAGATTTAACTTATTTTAGCGAAGATTAGTCGCTGACCTTATCATCGCGTGGGAGTTGTGTACAATCGAGATGAAAATCTTGGCCCAAATGTTCTCTATTTGCTATTCAATGAGAGTATTTATCATTTAAATCGTATAAAAAGACTCAATTTTACAGTAAAATTATGACCACTTTCTATATTATCGTTAGAGATTTAGCAAAAGTTTTTACAAGTGAATTGAGTTTTGCATGAAAATAAAGCGCTGAATTTGACACAATACAAAAAAAAGTTTACAAAAGTAAAGAAAAACTTGTGATTATTTCTTTTGTGAATGTTTTATATACTATGCTATTAGAGTGCGTGTATATGATATTCATCTCCCATTTGAATAGAGTGTGTGTATGTGTGGAGGGGATGAGGCCATAGAGATTTGATGAAAGAAAACACTATACACTCTCTATATATTATTTGCTACTACTGTTTTGGGCTTTCATTTGCCAAATTGCGTAACTTTTCGCCCAATCAGACCTTCTAAAAAACTTACTTTCATCACGTTTTTACTATTTTCTAAACCAGTGAATGCAAAGTTTTGAACTCAGCTTAATTCATGTTTTTAAATATATCAAGTTTTGATGTTTTGAATCAACTAATTGTGAAATCTGTGCAGATTTAACAGATGTACTGTAATGTACAACATTCTTAATAAACATAATTATTGGGTGAAAATTTGCTGAAAAGAACCTTAAATGAATGAGTTTGAACTTGTTTTCCTACTCAGTGATTCTCAATTTATTACAATTACTTTTTTTAGTTCACTATAATTGAAGGAGAATCACATAAACTGTAAACAAATACTTGAGAGGTGCATATTTTCAACATAATACTCACTCGTTAGAAGTATTCTTATATTTATTTTCACATTCATTGCATAACTTGATGCATCTCTGACTTGTTTTTGATAAAATACTGATGCTGTGGAACAGTTCTTTCTTCAGATACTTTATTTTTAAGTTGTTTTGCTATGCGTTGCTTCACTCAAACTTAAGATAACTAACTTGTAAGACAACTGATAATAGCTTTGGTAAGTCAAGTGCAAAGGAAGTGATTGAAAGGCGTCCTACACTACACACTAAGGAAATACATCTACAATACATCTACTGTAACAATACTTCTTCTTTTTGTGGGAAAGCGTTTGCTTCGAATGTAAATCAGCATTAACTTTAAAGATGAATATTCTAGTGCTCAAGACTTTGTATTTGCTGAGTATTTTCTTCACCACAATATTGCACTTTAACAATAACTTTGTATGTATTAACAATTCTACCAATTCTTTTAGGGAGGGATAAGAATGTCTTGAGATTAATTGCACTCATTGTTGAATTGTGTAACACCAGACTTTTGTGAACTTCTTGGGTGGCTATAGTATAAGATATAAGACGTTGAAAGAAAAAAGGAAAGATTTTATGTTAAATCATATGAGAGTGAAAAGGATAAACTCTTTGAGAGATAACGAAAATAAAACTTCTAAAAATAAAAACTAAGGGTTTATTTATGAGCTCAAGGAGTACATCATTTGCAAGTTTATGGTCAAAATGAATGGGGATTTATATGAGTTTAAAATTACTAGAAAAAGGCAAAAACTTACGACACAAACGAAGAATACCTCTTATTCATCGACTTCTAACCTCTCGCGTTAACACACATGAGCTTAAATCGTACTCTATTTGATTGTGAAAAAGTTGACTTGTATTGAATGATTTTGACTTCTTTATCCGCACAGCAAAATGAAAGCGCTTTTCAGACAATCCATCTTATCACTGACAACCAGTATATGTATATTTGGTTCTAACTTACTTTCACTGCCACCCAATTGTGAGTTACGTTACGTCGTCTTCATTATTATTCTCAACCACTCTATTCATTCTCTAGTCATGTATTTAATTAGGATCAAAATCTCAAACAAACAAAAAAATATATTAAGCCTTACATTTATTTGTAAGATTTGCTTATTTGACACTTAAATCGTAGCATTTATTTATTTCAGTCGAAGCTGTCATCGAAATTATCTGTAAAATAGAGAGAAAGACAGGAAACTTATTTGCAGACAAGTAATAAGTTATATGTATTGCTCGAGAACTACAAGAACGTCGATTCTATGCATAAAATGTCGATTGTATGGAACAGTCAAATACAGGAAGGGTTGGGTCTCAACAATCAGTTTTTCTCATCATTGCTGACGAGGTTTTGTTGAACGATCGCCGGCTATGCCAACGATGTCATAATAACGGTAATTCACCAGAATTTCATGTGTCATTCTATGTGTGTCTCAAAGTATTGGTATATTTATATGAGTCTACAAATTATAGCACAACTAAAGCAGATGGTATGGGGTTTTGGTTGACGTCGCGTTCAAACTTCAATACAGAGTTATGTTATTGCTATAGATCTTAGTGGGAGTGAGAGAGTAGTCACACAATATCACTACAACTTTTAGGCCAAAATTGACGAGTAAACAAGTATTGTACTCAACATAAAGCAAATACTTATTCATTCGTATCTTCATTTTTCATTATTATGCTCGACATTATAATTATAATTCAAATTAATTCTCAGATTCATCGAATTCAATTACAAAAATTAAACATCTTTTAATGATCTTATATTTTAATGAATCCTTTTTGAGGTTCATTTGTTTGAGAGATTTATGCAAATCTAAATACATGTTTATCACTTGATCTGTGGAACTAATACTTACCCAATATTATTATACCCCAGAGTATCATATTCTCTAAAGTAAGAAAATTGATGGAAGAATTGTATCTCATCAATGAAATAGTGTAATCACTCAACTTAAGAATGAGAAACTTAAACAAACTCGAAGAAGTTGACAAAAAATGAATTATTATGTATATAACAATTGAAAACCATCACTAGTTCTGCCAAACTTGGAATTGACGTATTATACAAGTATACGCGCAGATTGTTTTGCTTGTGTAGGAGTAAAATGAGTATAATATAGGGAAGGCCTGACACCAATTGTAAACAACGTTATACTCGAATAAAAGTAACTTATAGTCAGTGGCGAAGCCAACAATTTTTGCTTGTGAGAGGGCATAAACTAAATGACAAAGAATTCTCGAGCACAGAATCATACGGCAAACTCAATTAGAGTGAGCGTAAGCCACAAATTATTATGGAATATTCAAGTGAGTAAAGAAAAGTTTATCGATTTTTATGATAAAAATAATTAACAACGAAAAAATAAATTGAGGTTCAGTATAAACGAAGCTGAATTTCAAAATCTTACAAGTTAGTTATATTTATCTTAGAAGAATTTACAATAAATTTGTTCACGAAAACTATTGGGTTCAATCATATCATTAGAACAAGACTCGAAGTTTTTTCTTGTTATTATTAAAATATTTTCAGTTTCGCGAAATATTACAAACTATATTTATTTAATTACATTTGTATAGAACATCTAATATAAAATAGCCGATTAAGGTTTCCTTACTATTAGAACTTAAATTCAAACAAATATAGTCTTTTAGAATAATTTACATCCATTTTTGGTTAAGTTATGCCTCTTTGACCCCTACTCTGGTTTCTATACTGCTTATAGTTTTCATATCACTCCCGCATATGTTTTTCACGTATTTTTATTATTAAAACTATAAGTGGATTCAACATTTTTTGGGGGTCAACATGAGTAGAGGGTTCTTTTGGTCGCAATGTTTCTAGTCTTTATACTGAACTGGACGTGACGAAAACTCAGGCATTTTCACGTTTTGACAGAAGGATAGTTTAAAAGCGGTTTTTGAATAATGCCAAAAAGAGAATAATAAAATCTGTGTGAAGGCGTGTCGCGTGTCAGTAAGTCTTAGCTATTTAGGAGTTCAAATTCTGTTGAAGAAAATCAAAGTTCAAATTCCCGCTGATTTTTAGTGCTTAGCCAAAAGGCATCTTTTATATAGAATGACCTTTTCTATAATAAAATAAGTCTATGTAACAAACTGTGACTTTAATGATTGTGTACCTGTTGCTGTTGCTCTTCTTTACCTTAATTCTAAGTTTGATTCCGAGCTTTTCTTTTTCAAATGATTTCACAGTGTTTTATCGCTTTCTTTTGGTGACTGATTCTCAGAATTCCTGGAAATTCGATTCGAAAAGCGGCTCAAAAATGAGGAAAAAGATTCAAAAAACAAAAGTAAGTAATAGTTGTTGAACTTGTAGAGTAAACTCTAGTACTTAAAAGAATAAATTAGCCATTATTTTAACAAATACTATATTTAAGTTTGATTTTGATGTCATCCCATATCCTGGAAAATTAAAATTAAAAGTCGGAAAATAAAATACAATGAATCACATGAGATGTCATTTAACAAATTATCTCTCAAATGTTGATTACTTGATAATTATCTCTTAAGCTCAGAACTAAAATAACAATTACAAAGCCAGGGGTTTCACAATAGATAATAAATAGCTTTTCTCTCAAATTTACAGTTAATTTGAAATTCTCATTATTTATTGCTTTCAGATTGAAGAGTGAATACATCAATCACTGAATACTTTATGTGATTCAAAGCTTTGAGGGAATTCATAATAACAATTTACTGAAAACAGTTAGGCTTTCACATTCATTTATTATTCATATTTCACAATTAGTCAGAATGATTGAACAGATATTTTTTGAAATTTTTTCATAAAGACATTATTCATTTGAATCAATTTTGAGTTATCAATTCTTCAAATATTTATCTATATTTGATTGAATTTTTGTTGCATTCAAATGAGTTTGAGTTTTGAAAATCAGATAAATAAAGTAAATCTATGAGAAGTCTTTCTTTAAGTTTGGAGATCAAGAAATAAAAAAGATCTATAGTTACAGTTCGAATTCCTTTCTAAAAATGAAACGTTAGAAAAAGCAAACTTAACCAGAAACTGGTCTCAACTGCTTAAAAGAGTTATAAATATCTTTTATTATGATTGATTTGAGTCTATTCTAAAGCTATCAAATGAGTTGCATTAATATTAGTTATTCAACATTTATTTAACAACTAATAAAATGCTTCAAATTAGTTGAACTCGTAAATTAAATAGTGAAAATATTTGCGACTTGTGAGGTTCGGGAGGAGATTGTGAAAAGAAAATGAGAAAACATGGATTCTCTAATAAGTTACTATTACTTAACTTTATTTTTGTGACTGATTTCAATGACTAAATTTAAATTTTTCAACTTTTTTTCTATAAATTTTTTAACTAATAAAAAGTTTCAACTAATATCAACATTTTTGAGCTCATAAAGAATGAAAATTATTTGGTATAGATTAGATATTTTGCAAGTATCACATATATAAGTATAACATAAATTTTTGATTAAATTGAATACATTATTGAAATGGTCGATCAGTGAGAGGATGGTCTGATGGCAATAATAATACCGCTTTGATTTTGATTGTCCAATGAAAGCGCACGCAATAATAAGATCGAAAAAGTGATCGATAGTGAGTCACTCTTATTTCGAATTTCATTTATAAATTAAAACACTCCTATTATATTGTATATCAAAGTCTATATCGCATACTTATAAATGGAGAATTTTTTTTGCTCGGGTAAAACTTTTTGAAAATTGCATATTTAATTAGGTTTTTGATATTATATTTTTCTTTAAAACGATAACAATTTATATTTTATTGTTATTTGAGTAATAACAAGATTGTAACTCAATGTTGATTCATGTAATTCACAGTTAAGTTGATTGCAAAATGTTGAAAAAATAGTATGCGTTGGTCTGCATTACCTAATGTTGATTTTAAGCATATTATGATTAAGTTGTTTATATGAAAAATGATAGTAATAGAACATAATATATAATAAAAAACCTGAAGATAAATGTGATGTATATTTCATGTTGTCAACTACTTTTAATATGGCTCTACTGTTATGTATATAATGTGCACTTAAATAGCAATACAACCTACCCATGACTTTGACGGTAGTTTATGCCGCCGGTAGTGTTAGTGCAAAGTATTATCTCGGGCTAAGGGCTGGCGAAGTACATAAATCAAAAAATGATGCTTTTTATTATTTCATGTTTTTCTTTCTTTCTCTCTATTCACGAAATAGAAGCCAATCTATACGAATACATAGTATTTCACATATTTTTTATACCAGTATGTATTCAACGATTCGGTTGAATGCATGAATAGTTAAGAAGGAATGGAATTGATAGAAATGAAACGCCCATATGATATATCCATATTAACTCCATAGTTATGTAATAAATGTCGGCAAGAAAAAACTAATAGTGAAAAGTTTCATATTTTTCTGGTCGTATTACTATTCCCTTAACAAACTTCACTATTCATTGAGTCTGCACTGATCTAACAGTACATTCGCCTTCTTTTTTGTTACTCCTAATTAATGAATTGTCAAAACAGAGCGATTCATATTTATTTTTGCCTTTATATGCTTTTATCACTATTTCTTTCATCCAGTAGTTGGACAGTAGTTTTGCTCACTCTTTCTCTTTTACGATCGAAAAAAATCAACTCAAAGCATATTAGAGAGCACTGGCTTTTTCTTTATACTATTTTTTCTCTTAGTATAAACTGTATTTGGGAAAGAAAATCAATATAGAATAGTCAGTTAGATCTCACAAAATGAGTTTTTCTAACATTGAACGAAATGGACACCATGTGTACTGAATTCAGTTGATGTGTCACTTGTCGTCTTATAACAAGAATCATTTATGATGATTATTCCAATGATTCTCTTCTATCGATTACACTTTCTTTTTGTTTACAAGTTAAGCAAAAGTAAACTTTTAAACGAATCCATTCAATCAACTAAAAATTTGAATGACTCAAGTAATGATCTTTTCTAAAAAAGCCAATCAATTATAATCGATTTTATATATTCTATGCATTTCAATGCATATGGAAGACACAATTTTACTTATTTTTGCAGAATCACTTCCAAAAAACTATTTAATCAAGATGATAATTGAATAAAAAACAAAAATAATTGTTCATTCTATAAAAATTTTGAAATAATTGTGGCTATTTAGGTGAAAAAAAATTGATTAATCAGGATTAATTCAAATAATCTTTTTAGTTTTCCTATTTTTTATCGACTACTAATAGTTGTTTATCGTGTATGCACTGCACAAGTGATTGAAAAAAGTTTGTGTAGAAATAGTTTGGTCTCTATATAAAAAATATCGTAATTTACTTTGACTCCAATCATTAATTGAAGAAAATTATAAAACTAAACTAAGTTTCTTAATAAGTTAATATGAATAAGGTTTTCATAATCAATAATTTATCTTACTTATTATGAACCATTATAATTTATCTAATAACTGAATTGAAGCTACAACAGTATAGATGGATATGTTCAATTTTGTTGGTTCAAGTGAGAAAAGTTTAAAAAGTTAAACTGCAAAAGTTTGGATTTGAACATCTTTGAGAAAACAAAACTATTTCGACAAAACTTCATTTTAATGTATTTAATGAATGGGTTCTTACTTACGATTATTAATATTCTCATTTTCATTACCGATAGAGGTTTTAAAGACAAATTTACAAACAAAACAATCGATAAGCATGTATACAACTCTTCAAACTTAAAGTTATGCTAATGTAGAACTGAGATTAAATTCCTGTTTTCTCAATTATTGTTATCCAATTATTGAATTAATGATTTCAAATAACTAATTAATATCGCTGAAACTTTCATCCAATTGATTAGCAATTGCTTCACAAGTAATTTATAGAACTCTTAGTGATTTTTGGTACAGATTTTTGAGTTTATGCGGTAGTGACTGAAAGTAAGTTCACTCAATTTGCAATGACTAACAAAAGTGTTCCTGCGATGAGTTTTTTAAATGATTATAACTGTTATACCCGTTATTTCTTGCTTTCAACACTACCAATACATAGTTAGTGATGGGGAATATATATATACATATTGGGCGATACGCATCCGTAATCTCGTTCGTAACACATCATTTCCTATGCAATCTATTTTTATCGTAAAAAAGAAATTCATGTCCCAAAACTATTGCCTGAAGTATTGTATCTTTTCTATTATGTCCAACTTTGTATATAAGAGAAAAAGTTATTTACATATAGTTATTTTGATCGCTAACAAGACTCATTTCGAGAGAGAATAACAACTCTAACATTTGGCGTATTTTAAAAATAATGTCCTGCCGGCCATCCATTCATACAAATGTGTTGTTATCAGACAGTATTGAAACGGTGGCCGTATTATTGTTGTTTGTGAGCTAAAAGTACCGTTTGTTACAAAAAAAAGCAACGATAAGGACCGGTTGTGCAAAGAGGTCTGGGGGTGAAAGGGGAGACTCAACACTAAACCCATTCTAAATAACTATAACTACAGTTATATTATCGAATGGACGCATATATCTATATGTGTACTGAAATAGAGGGGTTTTGGTGAAGCAATATTAAATGGCAGCTTGCATGCAGTCCATGCAGTCCACTATTTTCAATCCATTATAAATGAAAGATATGTCAGAAGTAAACGCGTGCAGAACACACGCGTTTATTAGAAACGGCATTTGGCCTGAAAGGGCAATACTTCGTACATATCGTACATAATATTATTTCGCAACTTAACAATTTGTTCAGTATTGCATTTTTAGCAAAAGCAGCTGCACTTTGTTAGTGAGAGTTAACATTTTGGACATATCTGAGAGAGTATGAGAGGGTATGAGAGGACGCATAAGAACAATGAATTTATAGAATACAGCCAGTGCTGGACAATAACATAAGTGGAGGGAAAACAAGCTCTGATTTCCCATTCAACTCAAATCCCTTTTCATTAATATATATTTTTTACTGGAATTTCTTTTTAACAGTAAACAAATGTCAAACAATCAAACATTTTCGGTTTTTATTATCAGAGAAATTAATACATCATTAAAGTTGAAGATATGATGAAATTTGAGATCAGAGTCAGTTTTTTATGGTCAGTAAAAGTCAGTTCTATGTAATTATGTCTATAGAGTGAAGTCATAGCCTTCATCCTCCTCCTCATCGAGTGCGCCATATTTTGTTGTTCACGTCATCCATCATTTTGGCTGTAAATCGATCTCACTTTTTAATCATTTCTACTCTATAAAAGTTTATACTAGATTTTTCTCAGAGTTTTGCTATTTTGCAAAAATCAGAAGATTTTTATCTTATTGGTTGAAACTAATGTCAGGTTTTATGTCATCTCAAAAATAATTTATGTAATGCTAGTCGTTAAGTGTAAATGTTTTTCTATAATCCACTATCAGCTACATTGATAAATGATTTTTTACTCCCACTAAAGTATCCCAGCGGTAACTCATAAATGTATTATATTTCATCCCTTATTAGAAATTGTTTACTTACAATTCATGAGCAATTATTGCATATTTTTACTAAGTTCTAATCTCTTTTGGAATAGTTTTTCTATATATCACCAATTAATTATCATTAATTTTTATTACGATGAAGATATTTTTCACATTATATTATTTACAAACTGTAATAATTTAAACAATTTTATATTAAGATTCGTATCAGGATTAATGCCTTAAGTAGTTATAAGAATATTCTAATTTTAGTATTAATTTCAACTCTAAATTATTTAGCATAGATGTCAAGAATAAATATTAATTCAATGAAAGCAGAAAGTGTTTAAAGTTAATGATGTCAGTGAAATAAAGTAATAGTTGATTATATATTCAACAGTTATTTTTGTAGAGAATATTCTTATAAAGAAATAAATTGCAATGAGACGACTGAAAGCACTGATTAAATGTTAAGTTATTAAGTTTGTTGTTATTTTAATATAATTTCATTCAAAAATATCTATTTGAGAATTGTTTATTAAAAGTTTAGTATTAATTGAAAACATTAATTATAATGAGTTTTATATAGTTTTATATAAAAACTTAGTTCAACCTAAGTTTAAACCTAACCTAACTTTAAACTGAATGTGTTTTGATTTAGAATTCATTTGAATGAATTGAAAATTTAGCAAAATGTCAACTTACAGTACTTTAATGAAAAGTGAACATTTTGACATTCTTTCAGATAGACTTGTTTCGCATGAATTAAGCAGAACTGTCAAATACTAGGAGATCCATTATATATCATTAATGGTATCAATTTTTTTATTGAAAATTTTCATGCAAATCGTGTGAGATCAAGAATGAATGTCTAAAGACATAATACATTGATAATTTGTAAGCGAAACAATAATCTTCACAAGAATCATATTTTCCAAATGGGAATGAAGTTATAGAATGCTTTGTCATTAAATAAAGTGCAAGAGATTCCGACTTGAAAGTAATATTCTTTTGATTATCGAAATTGAAAATATAATGAAAAGCTAGAAAGTCATTTAGATCATTGAAATTGAAATGCAACTGAAATGAAAAACGTTAAATCGAAACATCACTACTTGAAACACTTTGTATACAAATCTACTGATTTTTATAATTTATGAAATCCTCATTGTTTTAACATTAAACTTGATTTGGATTTAATATGCCTAAAGTTCAATCAACTATATTTAAAGCTGATTCTTATGAGCGCAATAAAGTTCGCTTTTCTTTATTCCAGTCTAATTACTTCTCATTTAAAATATACTTTTGTTACATCAAATGAAGCTTTATTTATAATTAATTCATCGTTTTAATCCTTTTTCATCAAACATTTATTTTCTGTACTGTTCTATTTTTACTTAATGGTCAACACATTTTATGTTTAATGAATTATAAATTATATCATTCATAAAATAAAATAAACCCCTTTGTTTTGATTAATAATAAGTTAAAGTTATTTTCAATCAAGATATTTTTGTAAAATTTGCATAACTTTAAACTTTAAATAATTAAGAAAACTTTAAATCTCATGAAAACACATTGATTATCAAGTAATTAAAAATAGATTAAATTTTTCCTTTTTTATCATTTCAAACTATACGATATATCATTTTGTTTTTCAGCTAAAATTGTGATTTCTGTTGAAACTTGAGTTTATTATTTAACTCCAAAATTCATTTGAAATGGATTTATAAAACTCTTAAGATTTTTGAACTATCGAAACGAGATTGAAATAATCTCTATAATTAATAAACCAGTAGAATAGTGCGCATAAACTTTGCTAAACTGATTAAATTAATGATTTTAATTAATCAAAATATATCGGAACTGACAATGCATCATTTTTATAGATTATCTCAATTCAAATGAAATGTTCCAATTTTCAAAATTATTTTGAATTTAACAAAATACGTGTTCGAGTATTTTTTCAAATGGGCCTCAGAACAGGCTTAAATCAATCA
>JAQFXV010001238.1:0-14459 GCA_034694065.1 Camisia spinifer
GATCTTTTAAACGCGTCCCGGGCTTTAGAGACTTGTAGAGTAACATATCGTTTGAATGATTAAAAAACTAAATACAATGCCCTCTGTGTATAATTACTAGTACTTGAGAACTATTCAATTGTTGACATATAATTCGCAGAATTTGAACGCTAGTCAGCACTACTTCTAATCACTCGAAGCATGTATGTTTAATAAACAGTTGAAATCTCTAAAGCCCTTATGGAGCCAGTCAATATTCATGTCAACAAAATTTAATTAAGAATTTATCCATTTTGTGTGAATACTCAAGTTTAAAATATTAGATAGTTCGTAAATAAATGATATCCTATGAGGTTTGATGTTAAGAAGATAATAAAAATAGAGATATAATAAAGCATACAGTATTCGAAACAGTTTCGATACTAAAAACTTTGAAAATCGTTTTTTCATATATTTTTCATTTACTATATTCTTAGATGATAAGGGGGAGGGTTAGACAGTGTTTTAGGCCTACCTTCGATGCTCAAAAATCAAAGCCCAAGATTTCTGGAAAAAATACTTTAGCTTTCAGGACAATTTTAGATAAAAATTAAAAACCAGAAAATAAGAAATTAAAATTTAAGAGTTTTTGACAAAATAAGAATTTTTTCAATAATCAACATTCATTATAGAATATTCTTTATAACCTTCCTTATAAAAATGATGAGTTTTTACACCCTCTAAGATTTTCACCGAATAGGCCATACCTTTATCATTAGCAAGTGTATTTAGCAGTTTGGTGAACTGTTGACAATTCCCTCCTCCAATTACAGTAACTATTATATTAATTTAAAGGTAGGTTAGTTAGGTTAGGTAAAGCGGAATGGCGCACTAAGCTTTTGTTCGAACGCTATCTTATTTCATTATTCATTAAAATAAATAAAATATGTTTATTTCATTTGTGATTTGTGATTTGTGATTGTAACTATGGGGGTGGGGTGGGGTCAACACTTCACTTAAATGCTGTTTCGAAATTTATAAGTTAAGTTAGTCACTTTAAAAATATGGTCAAAACAAATATTACCTCTACAAGAGTAGATTCTGGCGCTGTTCTAAAGAAAAAACAGTTAATTCAAAATTTGATCGATTAAATTGCACTTTATTAGTGTTGAATTACATGATTTGATGATGAATTACAATAAATGTTCGAATTTTTTATTATAATGAATATAACGTGCGGTACAGTTTTTTCATTTGATTTGATCCTAATTTAAATTAAGTTAAAATTAATTTTTGTAAAAGTAATCGATTTGACGCAACAGTAGTAATTGTACTCTATTTATATCAACTTTCATGAACATACTGTACAGCCACATAAAGACAAAACTATAATTTATAATTGAGTCAATTTTTTGACAATTTTTTCATTTAAATATAATAATTGTTAGCTTTTTAGGTGAATAAGAATTTATTTCAGTCTTTTAGTTATTCATGAACTCTGATTACTTATTATTATTGTTATTGTTAGTTATTTTCAAAATTTTGACTCCAATAAAAAAACTTACATTTTGAAAAAAATCTCCGGAATAGGATTTGACTCGTATTTCCCGAGTTTACAGACTATTCAGTACAAACATTTTCTGATTTACAAGAGTAGTTTTTTTTGAAAATTTCAAATAAACTGTTTCAAGGCTCTAAAACCCTGTTTTATCACTATATATCAGAGTGAACTTTTTGGGTTCAAAAAGATTTTATTATCACTAATGTTTCATTCATTCGATGTCTATTATATTAATTTCAAATCAGTTTTTGTATTCAATATCAAGCAATTTATGAATGAATCCTTGATAATAAAGTTAATAATAAAGAAATATTTGAGAAAACGGAAAGTTCTAAACAATAAGATTGAAGTCTATTTATTTTCTTTTTATTCATGTTTAGCTACGGATTAAGAGTATTAAAAAGTTTTGTTCAAAATTTTCACTTCTCTTACATGTTTATAATGATAAATAATGATAAATTACATTAAATATGTTTACAATGATTATTACATGAAATAAAAACATAAAATATTCAACAAATGAGTGGAAGATCCAACTTATGATATTAATAAAGGATAGAAAACATTAATTTAACGTTTCTTTACATTATATGTGCAAACAATAAATTTGACATTTTTTATTGCTTTTGTGAATACTTTCGCAATTGATTTGTTTCTAACGAGTAAAAAAGAATGATCGAAATGAGAAGATATTGAATCAAATCCTTTAGTGAATTGTTGCTGAGATTTATTGAGAAAAATTTCAACTTTTCTACAAGTTCTAAAGACAATATATTAAAATGTCATTTAATTACTTAAAACATTAATTTCACTGTTAAATTGTTCACCAAATCAATACTTCAATTTTACATCAATTAATCCCTAGATCTTAAGGAGTGAAACATAAAGAACATTAATTTTACAAATTTTTATCTCTTGTGACTCATGGAATGCAAAATAAAAGCAAATAAATAAAAAATACTTTAGTCCACTATCACTTCGAATAAACCATTCCTTTTAACTTTGTCTAACTTTCACTTTTACACGACTCACAACATTGATGTCTATAATGAGATATTCGGCACATGTTTAATGATTTGGCCAAATGGCAATGTTTCGATTTGTCAATACATTTGCCTATTATATCAAATTTAATAAATTCATTCAAAATCTTTGTAAGCAATTAAGTTAATGTCTCGCAAGAACTTACTATCAGAGCAGGACTTATTGAGACACGAGTGCAAAACTTCAGGTCTGGGCTTATCTTTACAGGCATTTCCCGCCGGTTTCGCTGTATTAAACCAAACGCATTGAATAATTCTTGATTGAAAGCCTTCTTCTCCACATTTGCCATTACACTGGTTTGAATTAAAACAAATTATCAAATGAAAAATAAATTTAAGCCCCAAATCATTAGTACTAACTTCAGACCAATCGCCTACAATCCACGTCCCCTCACATATATTATTAACACATTCTCTTTTAAAGATTGGTTTTTCTTCTGCTGAGCATTTATTGTGTTCCAAAATTGTTCCATTATTTAAAGCACATCTGACTTCTCTTTGTTGAATAGCAGTGTTTAAGTTTATGCATTCATTACACTAATGAAAAGATTGATTATTCAATTAATAAAATAACTTATGAATGAAGATTGAATTGTGACTCACGTGAGACCACTGACCGGTTTCCCAAACAGGGCATTCAGGGATTCCACAGTTGCGTATAGTTTCCGGCATTTCGAGCCCGGCGTCAATGCATAAGCTATTATCGATTGTTTTGGACACATTTTCATAAGTAACGAAGCACTGACTCGCGCGCACCTAAACTCAAATTATAACTCATTTTAATAATTGAAAACCAATCAAACCTGAAGAATCTCTGATTATAAAAATAGTAAAAAGCACCTGAAAGCCGGTTCCCCCGCACTGTAGTGTACAACTCGACCAATCAGTTGTCATCCAATCGAATTTCAAATTTTTAGGGTTTCCTTTTCCTAACACAAAAGTGTTGGCCAACAAATCGACTGATGTTTCAATTTTTCCCTCTTTTGTTCCATTTATAATAAGATCACTAACACTCTCATTGAATAAAGAGTTATTTGAAAATGTTTCAGATGTATTCTCAAAATTATTTGAAGGGTTTTTTGATTTTCTCATATTTGAAAGAAGTTTTTGAAGTTGAGAAATAGAGTCTTCTTTATTTGGCTGACCTCTAAATTTTTCCTCTGAATTTTCATTATAGTTTTCTTTATTTCTACTAAAATAACCGAATGTATTGTCGTTTTCGATTTTTTGATCTGCAATTTCAGTTACTTTAGTATTACTGCCATAATTCACTTCCCAGGTATCTAATAGTGAAGAAGGACTTCCAAGCGGAGACTCAGCTGCATATAGATCTTCGGCGGATATTTTCGATTCTTTTTTGCCTTTTTTGCGCCCACGATATGCACGTTTAGGCTTAGCTTTCATTAATAAAGGGTCTCTATTATTATAATCATTATTCTTGTTTGTATTATGACTTCTATCATCGGTTTCTTCTGAATTTTTCACTATTTTCCCAAAGTTATGGTCATTGAATTCAGGACTTTTAAAATGAAAGTTTGGTCGTTCAACAGTTTTATCTTCATCTGATCTATAGAGATGTCGTACCTGTAGATCAATGCTATAAAAAGTCTTATTATCCCAACTGCAAGAATAAATTCCAGAATCGGAGAAAACAATATTTTTAATTCTGAGAGCATTTCGACCGGTTATTTGCAGTTTAGGTCTGGCATTAAATTTAACATTATTTTTGAACCATTCGGTGTGATTGGATTTTTTGTCTGCTTTACGACGAGGACAGCGCAGTCTTACAAGAGTTCCTTCAAATACTATCGCTTCTCCGTTCACTTTGAGAGATATTCTCTTTTTGGGTTCCTTTTGAACAAATACATTTTGGTCTAATTTGTCTGAATTGACTCTAACAGGTGACTGACGGATAACTTTCCGCAATTCTAACATTGGATTTCGGCATTGTTTAGAATTACACATTTTAATAACTTTTGGTCGTTTTTTAGGACATTTAGAGGGCGGCTGTTCTATCATTTGACCGAATGCTAATTCTAAATAAAAACATTAAATATTTTAGAAATCATTTTAATGCCTTTCAATTTAATTATGAACCTTTAATGCATTTCAATTTTCTAGTTTTCACTCCTCCGCCACAACTTCGAGAACACTTTAAAATAAAAACAATACATCAAAATTGAATTATTCAAATATTTGTTTAATAATTGAAACAATTAAAACCTTAGTCCAAGATTCAGTCTTCCACTGTGGCGGACAATCAAATACATTACAAAATTGTTTAGATCGTGGAACTGGTTCTTGGCATTGATGATTTGGCACTACAATTGTATTGGTTGTCCCTCTTGTAACTTCATGAACACATTGAACTTCACGTATCTGTACTCCACCGCCACATTCTTTTGAGCAAATTCCGAATTCAGTGATATTCCATCTGAACACATCAAATATTTCTCTTATAATCATATCTAAAACATCTGATGCCATGATTCTTACCTCGGAGGACACGGATTATCATTACAAGTTCTTGTAAATGAATCTGGTTTTTTGTTAATGTCACAAAGATATGGATTTACGACTGTTTGATCTTTCTCTTTAACACAATGTATGATTGATTCCTGTGTACCTATAAATAAAATTATTGTTAAAACTATTGACATTTTTATGAGATTTGATTTCTATACCTCCTAAACAACTAGCAGTGCATTGTGTGAAACCAGCGCTTTTCCAAAAGTAGTTCATTTCGAAACCAATTTTTGATAATGGGATCATTTTATTGACAGGGTTTTCGACTCCACTCGTAATTATTTCATTATCTTTGTCATCGTCTTCATCTTCATCATCATCTGGACTCTCATCTTGTATTACACGACTATCACACGAACCTTCAACACACACTTCAAAATCGTTTGGTTTAATTCCTGGACATTGAGAATCAGGTAATCGCGCAACAGTTCGAGAAAATTCAAGAAATATTTTGCATTCAACGCTTCTCTTTTTGATCCCTTTACCACACGAGACACTACATGAAGACCACTCTCCTGTAATAAAGCTGTGGGAGGGAATAGAGTGTAAAATATGTGCATTTTATTAATATTTATAAAGCTCTTACTTCGGTTCAGTTGATATCGAAGGACTCGTAAATTTTTGAACCCAAGGCAATTGAAAAGGCAAAACACGAGGAGAATCTTCTTGAGAATTCTCATTAGAATCTTAATGAGAGAATAATGAATTTAAATAATATGTATTAACTCAAGTTACTGTTGTTCCCAACTGTTTCAGTATTGAAAAGTTTATAAAGTTATGTAATATTATTCATTATACTTTGTAATTATATTTATAATTATTAATTTGTGCGCTGTCGACAACTAAATTATAGAAATTCAAAAGATTTCAATCAAACCTATTTAAGTGAGTCAAATGTTAAATAACTTTTTTATAGTTTATAATAAATTCAACGATTACTTTGAAAATTAGTTCTTGAAAATAAAGAATCGAGTCTCAAATTTGAATTATCAAATGGTTTGATTGAAGATTTAATAAGTTTAAAAAGTCAATAATTTACAAATGAATCGGATTTTGAGCAACGCATGACATTTTGTTCTTAATTAATGAAATGAATGAAAAGGTGACATTTCTTCAAAAATGGTCTGTTGGTACAGAAGTCTAATAAGATATCTAAGTAAAAGGTCATACGAGAACTCATTTAGAAGTGAAAAATTAGCTCAACATTTTATTGGGAAAGCGGTTGAATTAATTTTTGAAATTTTATTTATAATGGAATCTAAAAGATGAATCGTCTAATTTGGACAAATGTTTTCATACTTTCTCGACAATGAATAAATAAATGAATTCGATTCAATTTTAATGATCATTAAGAGTACATAATTTAAGGCCTGAACTAAATATTATTTATAATCAGTTTTTGCACAAACAGACCATTTTTGAAGAAATGTTTTCATTTTAATGATTAATATATTCAAAAAACTTTAATAATTAAACGCATACTTAAGCTATCTTTAAGACATTGTGTTCCAGTCGAACAATTCTGTTTCTCATTCGGTTTTGTTTCATGACTGCATTCATTGCTTTAAATTTAATAACAATTAATAATTTTGGTGAAGAAGTGAAATAAGCAAAGATTATTCAAACCTATAAAAGCCTCGAACATCTCTGCAAACAACAATACGTGTTTGATGTCCTCCTTCACAAGTTGAAGAACACTATAAGTTTGATCGAAAAAGGAATAATTTATGATAAAATAATTAAAAAGTGGTGAATAAGATAACTTAGAAGGATGAGAAGTGATACCTCAGACCATGGACCTTCAAACCATTGCGGACACTCTTCCATATTACAAGATTTTTCAGTTGTGGGCTTTTGTTTTGTGCAACTATTATCAGGTACTTTAAGTCGAGTACCATTGACCACATCTTGAACACAATATACTACTCTTGTTTGTTTACCGCCACCACATTTTCGATTACATGGAGTCCACACCTCAATAATCCAACTAATTTTCAAAAATATGTTTACTCAGTCAGGAGAAAGTTGCTCAAAATAAGTCTTAAAATTCAATTCAAACTCACAAAGGCGGGCATTTTTGAGTATTGCATTCAACAATTTGCGGTCGCGGACGCGTCGATGGATCGCATAAAATTTCGTCAACTTGTTCTTTGGCCTCTTTATCAATACAAATAGGATGTGACATCTGATAACCTTTTGCACAAATAAATAATTTGCTTTCAATATTCCGGGAAAAGTTTTACTTTTGATAATTAAAATATTTCTCAGAAATGTTTGTGTTATATTTTGTTAATGGTCTTCAGAATTAATAAAGTTTACTCAAGTTTTCTAAATTAGAGTCAACTCAAGAATATTAATTATGCGCAAAAATTTATAATGACTCTAAACTTGTACTCTAATTGAATACACCGACAAAATTAATTCATTTTTCAATTCAACGTAAGCTAAGGAAAAGTTTAAGAACTTATCTTTTTGTACTAAACGCGAAGATTTTTTCATTTATTATTATTTTTTAATGAAAGTCTGCAAACTATTGCAAAGATTGAAACTTATTCAGAAAGTGTTGGTATGAAATAGTGAAAAATTGTACAAAAGTTAGAAAGCGTTAATGGTATAAAAATCTACGAAATCATATTAATATTGCGCCACTGATTTTGAACAATTTTTATAATCAAAATGGGATCGCATTACTAAAAGATCATTTACACTCATTTTGTTTTGTTGAAAGTCATTGGAGCACAATTCAAAAGTTAGATCAAGTCTAACACTTAAATGATTCTGAGAAGAGGGAGATTCTAAATGACTTCGATATATTACTTATAGTTTAGTAATTTAGAGAAACACAAATTGTTTAATGAGGTATTACTTCTATGAGGTAAAAAAATTCTTCAAATAGAAAAAATCTCGATTTTATAACTAAAAGGTAAGTATATATGCAAGTGTTTTGTAAATCTAGTGTTACTTTTCATATTTGACTGTTATTTTTTTGATTGAGCAGAAAAGAAGAGCACAATTACCTCTACCACAAGAGACAGAACATGGAGAATAATTAGTTTCACTCCAGATATATGTCGTTCTTTTACAAGAAGATCCGTCTCCACCACAAATGCCACATTCATCAACTTTATTTTCAGATCCAAGTTGTAAATCGCATCCAACAGACTATAAAGTAAATGATGAATAATTTTATTGTTTCGATTGTTTTTCTTATGCAAAAAATAAAATCGATTGGGACTGAATTGCATACCAAACACTTTCCTGCAACGCACATATCAAGAGATCCATCTCTACATCGAGTTCCATCTTCTACTCGCGGTGCAAGTTTTGCAACAAAGTTGAATACTCTAGCTTTACATGTTAGGCTACACGGGTCTAATGGATCTCTATATGGCAACCATTGATATAATATTCCTCTGTATGCTTTGTTATTATAAGTAGAACATTGAGTTGCGCGGAAGTCAATAACAGTCGGACATGGCTTACAAATTAATCAAAAGTTAATGGCATTCAATCTGACATATCATGTGATCAGTTGTCTGCTAACCTGCATATTACAAATTTTGTATTTTTCGGGACTTCCATTAGGGCAGCCTTTCTTGTGGTTGCATTTTCTGAGCGAAATACTAACCCCTCCGTCACAACTTCTGTTGATTCAGAAAAGTATTATTTTTTATTTGATTTAACAAACTTTAAAAAATATTGCAATAATAAAATCAAACCGCGAACATGTAGACCATTCACTCCAGTCAGACCAGCCGTCATCTGGCTCTAATTCTTTAATTCGATGTGATTTAACCTATTGAATAGTTTTTGTACAATCAAATTATTAGAATTCTCGCAATGCTCTCAAAGCTATGAGAGGCTACTTATAGTGTTTTGCACAGAATTTCGAGCTTAAAAATTAGTAGTTTTAATCGCATTTTTCACATTCTCTTGGGATAAAATTCTTTGGATTTTCCTTCAAAAATCTCAATTCAAATTTGTTCCAATAAATATGTTTTTGTTTTTTCATTTCGGCTCAAAATGAATAAAACATTGGAAGAAATATTGATTCATTTTTAGATAAAGTGAAACATTCAAAAGTAGACTGACTTCTGCTTAATTTTCAACTAAATAGAAACCATCGATCATTTGCAGACAGATGGACTCTAACCTAATAGCTTAAGTATATCTCAGAAAATTGTATAATAAATTAAGTCTGACTTTTTCTAACATGATTTTTTCTAAATTTTTTGCCAAACTTTCAATATGTTATCATATATTTAATCTGAGAGTAGACTGAGACTGATGTCATTCACAGAGAAGAGAGCTCTAGGCTTTATTCCCAATAAATTGTGTTTAGGGTTTCTTTTCCTTGAAATCTAAATAATGAAAGAGAGTGTGCAATCACTTGCATTTTAAACTTCTAAATGTGTAAAAAGTATTCAATTTTGAGAGTAACAAAACCGAAATGGTTTCCACGCGTGAATTGACAAAAGTAAACTTATAAGTGGTATGTTATATATTGTAAGATAACTTACTTCAAAGAATACGATAACACGCTTATATCTGCACTTTGTATTATTGACTTCAGGGGTTTGAATCACAGGAGCATAATTCAAAGATATACTTTCAGTAAATAACAAAAAATACTTTTTCATCCAATAAGTGAAGCTTTCCTCACAATCTAAATTTCCAGTTGTTTTATATGATAGATTGCAAAAAGAAATATTAACAATGTTTGTCTCATGTTTAAGGGAATCAGAATACAATGGTATTGTCATCTTCTATGACTCCCTAATGATTATTCACTCATTAAAAAGATTTATTCAATGCAATCACGCAATTAATTAATAGATCTTGAATTCTCACTATTTTGAGTATCAATTGAGTTAAGATTCAACTCATATGAAATATCTTTTATGATTAAAGAGTTTTTAACCATCACATTAATAGAATTTTGATTAAAAAATTAAATTTGTTAATCCTTGAAAAGTAATTCTATAAATTTTATTTCATGAAATAAAATCAAACAGAATAGTTGAATTTCTCAAATATTAATCATGAATATTTCGAAAAATTGTTAATGTGTCCTTCAAAGTGAGTTTGTTTTATTTGATTATAAACCCACAATTTTTTGTCTCAAATATTTAAGGCAATCTATTGAAGCTTAAACATGAAGCATATTGTGCTCATTATATGCCGTTATGAATAAGCAAGTTCATGATGAACTTGATTCATCAACCTTGTATATTGATAACTTTCCAACAATATTGCAGTGAAATACTGCATAAACAGAGGAAATAATTAATTTTAAAGTTATATTTTTAAAAACTATTCTGATTTTTGATTATTAGAAATGAAATTTATAAAAAAAAAATTCAATTTATATCTTAATCTTTAGAGATACCATTTTATGGAGATCACGAATAATTTGAAAATAATGGAAATGCGGTCTAATATAATAAAATGGGCAACAGTTCCAAATTTTTCAGTTTTGCGAAAATCAATTTTCAGCTTTTGAATCCTACAGTTTTTGCTGTTTTAAACTCACGGAAAAACCATATAAGGAATATTCATAAACACCACTTTCAATTGCCTTTAATCATGAAATTTACAATATTCGAGAAATTCAAAAAGATTAAATTAAGTAAAGCTAAGTTATTATAAAATTGGAGAACTGATGAAATTCGTGAGAAAAATGATAATTTATGAAATGCGATATAATTTTTGGTCTTAAAGAAAATTTAAAGGTATTATTGCACACCTTTAACAAAATATTTTGGGAGCGAAGAATTCAAAATTTTATAAGAACAAGATTTCAAAAATGATTATAAATTAATATAAATTCAATTAATACTTGTAAATGTAACTTATCTTTAAACAAATATGATTAATGTTTATGATATTCAGGAATTTTTCTGAAAACTCAATTTTAAAATCAAAAGTTTGTGCAGAGAAAAAGACAATAATTTTATGAATCTTTCGTAAACATTAAGCTCAATGAATTTGAAACATTGCATTTATTATTATGCAAATTAATAGCAGATTTAAAAATTATATTAAGTGATAGCTTTTATATATTTAATTATCAATTTCGGAAACCCTTTTATTCTTTTTTAAATTTTGAACTTACACTTGTGTTAATACATTTGAAGTGAATTCATAATTGAGGAATATTAGAGTTTTTTTCGACTTTAGGATAATTTACTAACTGAAGCATAATTGGAAAAACATTTAATTATTTTAATTGATTCAGAAATCATTTAAATTAAATATAAGTAAATATTCGAGTGTTGATGAATTGCTATTTTCAGATTGAGTTTTGATATCAAATTATCTAATTTAGAATTATTTAATACTTATCTCAAATTTATGCAATTTTGAGATTAAAACTTGTAAAACGGGATTCATTTTAAACTCACAATTTTTTTTGAAACTGTGAACATTGATTGTTTGAAATATTTTCGAGACATATGTCTCTAATTTTCTTGTAATCAAAGCATAAAAGAGTTATAAAACTTCTTTTTAAAAAAATCCATTTGAAATTATTTTAAATGACCGATAAGAGTAAAAAAGCTCATTACTTATTCAAATAATCAAAGAAAAATTTCAATAAAAAATAGCTCAATTTGAGAAACTTTGATAAAAAATAAAGGTGAAAAAAGTTATTCAAAAACTAGTGATTTGATTTTGATGTTGATGTTATTAGTATTTTTCTAGTCACATAAACTGGTCAACAGGAGTAGCAAAAAATCTCTGAATGAGTCTTTTCAAAACTGAGATAATTAAAGTTGACCCAAGAATTGACTTATGAAGTTTCTCGATATAGAATGTTTGCGCCCATAATTCGATAGCGGTTTGTAAACAGAATTTAGATTTTTCACTGCTTATCGATAAATAATATTAAAAATCAAGATTTAGTGCAATTAAGATTTAAATTTATTCTAATTGGTGAATGATTTTCAAATTGGATAAGAATTGATCTAATTTTCATCGTTTATGTTGAATAATGTTTCACAAAATTTTAACGTATGCTCTCGTGATTGGCTTCAAAAATGAGCTCCTGTTCAGTCCATTTAAGCTTTTATTTAAGAATCAAATGAATAACTTTATAAACTTTGAAAGATAGGGTTGAAGTAATCATAAAGTTTGCAAAACATCACATGTTGAGAAACGGGAAAAACGATGCAATTAATTATTTAAATGGTAAATATTAATTGAGTTTTTCTTATTTTTCAGATAAATAATTGAAAGCATTTATTGTAATTTGAAAAAATTGACGCACAAAGCGAGAAATACATGTTTTTACTAACATATTATTCGAATATTTTGAATTTGAAGAGTTCATAAGTTTCATGTCAACGAACTAAGTTAGTATATACTGTAAATGCATTTTATAGACGGATCAAACAGATAATGGCTAATAAATTCTTATTACCATAAATACAAGTACTGTATAATATGCTGTCTAAGAATAAGTGGTAACCCAAGGGTTTGGTCGGACTAATAAGTAGATTAAGTCTCTCCAAAGTCTCATCATTTCTACTATTTTTTGTTTTGTTTTTGTTTAATGAAAAATGCTTTCAATTTTGCACATCGAGTGAGAATTAATTGGTGTTTAATTGAATTGTTTTCAGTTCTACTGAATATTCAGTAGTGATTGAAAGCAAAACATTAAAAATTAATTACAAATGAAGACGACTACTAATACAGAATTGATATAATATTATGCTCTTTTGATTATAGTTTTTAATGCTGATCATAAAAGTGAAATGTTTTGAGCTTGAAATTTGAATATTGAGGAATTTGACCATAATTTGAATTTTCAACATTAAAGCAAAACAATTTGATTCATAATTTAATTTGAAAAATATAAATAAACAAATATTGTTTGGATATAGACTTACACTAAATAAATGATTTGGCTCTAAATCGTCGGTTTCATTTTGATGAGAATAGTTTGGAATTTGATCGTCAGAAAGAGATAACTGTGCGTTTGCGTCGGTTCGCAAAACAGTACTTAAATTCAGAAGTTGTACCTGTAATAAAAAATTCTTTATTTCAAACATAAATTACTATTAAAGTACTCATCAAATATTTATGTAAATAACAGGTGAAAGCGTTCACATATTAATTTTAAATTAATTTAATTTTCTTTTATATCCTCCAAAAAGAAGCTCTTATTTATTTTCGGTTTCTTATCATGAAATAAATTGAGTGACAGAATAGTTGCCATCAATTGAGTTTGGAATAGATTTCAATAAACATTGTTTGCTTGAGTGTAAATAGCAATAAATGTCAAAATTAGCATTTTTCAGATACTTTTCAAAACCGTTTACTTAGCGCAGTATTTTTTACATTAAGGAACTCTCGATATCTATACGAAGAAATCCAATATTAAAGGTGTGGTTGAATAATATTTGGTAAACATATTTATTTAACATAAATATAAACTGAAGCGAGATATGAAAGTTGAGATAATGTGAATGCATTGCGTGTAACTTAGCTATATAATTAATTAAAGCCATCCTCGCTTTGAATTTGAAAACTTATTCATAGGTTTTTTAACCCAAATCATGCCATTTATTTTGAAACTCATTACTTTTTAAACGAGTTAACTATAATATCAAAAATGTTTACCAAATATATGCTACAAAAGAATGATTTTCAATTCATAGAAAATTTGTTTTGTCTCTGAGTCTTAAAGTTTGAATATGAAGTTTAAATAACTGTTCAGACCTTTAACTGCTAAGCATTAACATCAGCGAAAGTACACTAACTGTAAGCCGTATCTTATTTATGACATAACAATGCAAAACATATAATATAAAGGAACTCAAGTCGAAAGCGGAACAGCACTACTTTGAATATTGTGAAAATTAGGATTTATTTCAAAATCATGAATCAGTCGGAGAGTTATAAACAAAATCTATTTTTTCGCGTAAAACTAAAGTCTATTTGATTACTATTGAAAGAACTTTCCCTCAAATGAAAAGTATACCAAAACCTCGGATTTTATAATATCAAGTCAAATATTCATTTTTATACGTTTATAAACCTTGAGATCTTTCAATTATGAAAAGCTCTCAATGAGTTCCTATTTTATGTCTATTTCGGGTGTTGAGTTCAATTCAAATATTTATTCAACTTTTTTTATTGAAGTGGTAAAAATGAGTAATTTATATAAAAATCCATAGTTTTACATTTTGAGTTAATTTTCTTGAATTAACCGAATCGAAATTTTCATTGAATAACTCAATGTTTTGGTTGCGACTAAACGATAAGATACAGGCATATTATAAATCTTGAGAAATAACTAAATCTGAATATACTTTGAACAATCTTTAATGAATTGATGAGAAACTGCACTTTAAATTGAAATCTTGTGA
>JAQFXV010001239.1:0-14448 GCA_034694065.1 Camisia spinifer
ATGTATCTTTTTAGCATATATACAGTGACATTAGCGTGCAAAAATTGAACTCTGTCTATTTCAGAAGAGTACTTATTGAATTTTATAATAAGAGCATAAAATTCCTCCTCTTAAGTCCCGCCCTATTAAGTCCCTCTTAACCTTTTTCGGTCCCAACTGTGGGGCTTACAGGAGTGTTTCTGTATCTGTTTTCAGTGATGAATTATTATTCAAAGAGAAGAACATCAGAAATGGGTAAAAACTAATTATTGAAGTCTGAAATACTTTTATCATCACATATTGAGTTAAAATCGCGATTTTCTTATTTACAGTAATTCATAAAAATGTTATTTTTACTGTTGAGTAAGAAATTATGATTGTATGTAAATGAGAAAAAACAATATTAATACAAATAAATTATTCGAAATTATTTATAATGAAATCTTTTTATTAACGATTTTTCCTTTTTGTATTGTAATTACAGTATTCTGCCGATTTTATTCAAATAATTCAAAATTAAAAATATTCCGTTTTAAAAATATATATATTCCTTTAGAAAATGAAAATTAACGATAGCATTATGCTATCATAGCAGAAAAAACTTTACGTTGTACTTAGTAGATTGGTCGAAATGTGATAATTATTCCATAGATTTTTTGATGAAAAATGCTTTCGATTGTTTCATTGCTATGATTTTCAATGTGATAATAAAAATAAAAATCGTCATTTACACTTCAATAGTTCCCATAATTGGAATTTAATCTTAGTTACAAAAATGTTTTTCGCGCATCGAATAATATTAAATAATAAAAGATACAATTTTTCGCAATGATAAAAAAGATCAAGACATACATTATTACATCAAAAGGTTATAAATGTTATCACAGCTAAACATATTTTATAAATTGAATAATAAAGGTATTAGGGTTTTTAGCTCTTCAAGTATATAACACCATTCCAAATGAATAAAGCCAATCAATGTTTTTTCAATAACTAAAAAATGAGTGAATTGATTTCTATGAAACTTTAATAACTTATAGCAGACTTTCACAAGGGTAGGGTGTAGGTACGGTGTAGACCCCCCTGAGAAAGTTGAAAATCAGACACTCTCCCTATAATTTTGAGAAATCAAAAATGCAGTGCTTGGTCCCCCGTATGCTTTTTCTAGAATTTTTGAAAAAAGGTTTACTAAAAGGTAAAATTTCAAATTTATGAAGAAAAAAATTTTTTTGCTCAAAACCGTGAAAAATTGTCATTCAAATCCGATGAGTTTTGACCCTCCCTGGAGATTTGAGCTTGTGCAAATCTGACTTATAGGTAAAATATTAAGACATATGATGTCCAAGTTTGGAACTATTTGGACATTAAGCGCGTGTCATAATTATGATTATAGTGAAAAACACCGTTTCATTAGAATAGAACCAATAAAAACTGAATGGGAAAACAGCGCGCGAATTCATTTCCTATTATTTAGTGGGTCGTAAAAATGCATTGAATCTTAAAATACATGTTTTTTATCTGTCATCCTTTTGAATATTAATCCAAATTAGAATAAATTTTTCTCTTGAGGACAATGATATAGTCATTAGAAATCATATTATTGTCTGCGATTGTTATATTTATGCTTTATTAGCTGGCAAAAACTGTCAAAACCATAACAAATTTCGGCCGATTTTCTCATTTCCTCATTGCTTTACATATTTGTTTATATGTTTTGAAACAACTTTATGCAAACTTTATGCAATAGCATTTTTCATGTGATCAAAGTTGAATTTATACTAATAGTTGTATTATGTATTCTTCATATTCATTTTACTAAGTATTAATGGTATTTTTCTAAATAAAAACTACCGAAAATCAATGCAGAACATGTATTTCAATAGTTTTCCAACTTTTCAATGCATTTTTACTACCCACTAAACAATAGGAAATGGATTCGCGCTGTTTTCCCATTCAGTTTTATTGGTTCTATTCTGATGAAACGGTGTTTTTCACTATAATCATAATTATAACACGCGCTTAATGTCCAAATAGTTCCAAACTTGGACATCATATGTCTTAATGTTTTACCTATAAGTTATTAAAGTTTCATTGAAGTCAATTCACTCATTTTTTAGTTATTGAAAAAACATTGATTGGTTTTATTCATTTGGAATGCTCTGTATTTCATGAAAACTGACCATAAACCAACTAGTGTCAATATTCTTCGAATTGAACAAAAAAATTTTTGAATAAAAAATAAAATTTTTTGCATTATTTCGAATGACATTTGATAAAGTAATATTCCTCATGAATAACATAAAATTCGATGCGTCTTTGATTCTGTCTTGCTTTGAATTTTCGCTGTTTCCATAGTAATTATTTCATTAAAAGTGTAAAAAATTAAATTTTCATTTCTTTTTTTAGTCAATTTAATAGTCATTTCCATTTTTTAAGCAACATTGAAAAATTCGAAATGAGAGAAAAATTTTTTATGGAAACCACAAAATTCAAAACAAAACTTTTGTTATACGAAAATTGGTATAATTATGACACCAGATAAAACAGATAATGAAAATCCCAAATTTCCATGAGATATAACATAGATATCTATGACCTTTACAGTATTTTGAACAATAAAACTCGAAGCGAAGATTATATACAAGTAATAAAATTATTTGATTTTGACTAACATTCAATTTTTATTATTATCATTAATCTGTGTTGAAATCGCTTATAATTTTCTTCCTCAGTAATAGAAATAACTCATTTTATTAATAGAGTTTTTTTCTATAATGTAAAAGAAAACTATGATTTATTTTTAGTATTAACTTAATTCTATGTTTGAAAGAATTTAAATTGTGAAGTTCAATTAGTAATGTGTAATATTTTCAAAATTGATGATACTAAATTAACAGGAATTTCATTTTTAACTCGTATTGTGTTAACAAAGTATATAGTTTCGTATTCTCGTCTGGGTGTCTGTGACGCTCTCTTTATTAAAAGCGGGATTTTCTCCGTTATAAATAAAGATCAATGATAAATAAAAGGGTCCTATTGAAAATGGATGCAATGTATATTTTAATGGTGAAGTATCCTATCAATGCCTTTAAAAAGAAATTTATTATCACCTAGCTGATCCCATTGACAATGCATATAAGGTATCTTTCAATGATGAAGTGCAATTTTAATGCTTTTAAATAGAAATCAATGATCACCAGCTGATCCCATTGCCAATAAATATATAAGATATCTTTCAATGTTTTTAATAGAAACTAATTATCACCCAGCTAATCCATTAACAATGAATATACAATGGGATTATTCGAAGGCATTCATATAATGGCCACATTTCAATTTCAGATGCAATATTCCAATTAATAATAGAAAAAGGGGAATTCAATCGAAATTAATTGCTTTAAATCCACAAGATCATATATTCGTTTCGACAAGACTACACCTAGGAGGGGTTAGGTAAATTATAGGGCGCGCGCTATATGAACACTCGTACTTGGATTTTAAAAGATAAGGAATAAGAGTAGATTGGGTGAGCGCGCGGAGCGCGTTATTGGATTTTCCAATCTTAATTGGTAATTTTTTCTTGAAAATATGAAAATATCCTCAGTTTAAAATTTAAACAATCACAATACGAGTTCAGTAATGCTGTGTCAGTCTTGTTTAATATGAAATAATATCGAAGTCAAAATTGGAAAGCTCTTAAAGCGTGAAATTCTAATCGTTTCTATGAGTTCATTTGCTATGTTCGATAGATGTGTATTATTCTGTAATTAAAGATAGACTAAATTTATCAAATAAATGAAGTTATGCACATTTCAAAATTTATTCATTAGAAAAATTAATAGTTCTCGTAATTCTGATTAAGATTGATATGTAAGTTATGACGACTTGTTGTGGAAGTAAATGTTGATGAAAAAATATCGATTAAAATAAACTTTGATTAATATGAGCATCAGCATGTATAAATAGTTGAATTGCGTGGAGAAAAAAATAATATGAATATATAAAACTGTTTGAAATTATGATTATAATGAAATTATATTCTTTCAATGATATACATTCCTGATCTCAAAATGTAATAAGAAATTTTATTAAACAAATATATTGAATTAATATTTATAGCTTAGTGTTATGTTTGAAGCTCATGATTTTTTATTACTAGTTTTATGACAAAATTGTTTTTCATTAAGATAACAATTTTTTCTAAGAATAAATTTTCATTTTATTCTTAATTTTATGACAAAATTGTTTTTCATTAAGTTAACAATTTTTCTAAGCATAAATTTTCATTTTATTCTTAATTTTGATTATAATCATAACATAATTGATACAATCTTTTATTCAATGCTATAATTATCAAAAATAAGGATGAAAGAAGTTTGTATTGTTTTGAAACAACAATTTTCTTCTCCATCTGTAAAAAAAACCAATTTCTTACACTCAAGTGTTGTTGTCACAGATGGAGGAGAAGACTATTGTTTTTTATGGTGAATCTTGTCCAAGATGTTGTATCACAAGAATTCGAACTCCTCTTGATTTACCCAAAAGTGTATATTCAAATGGTTGTTAGTTGATAGAATATATCGCCTGACTGTAAAGACAAAATTTTTGTTTGCGACCCATGTCACGTATTTCATCACAATTAACATCTAAGGGATTAAGTTCACGATTTTTTTAGTTTTTCAATTCGAAGTCAAAGTATATAAATTTAATTTAAATAATAGAAACAAATAATTCAAAAAAAACTTCCCAAAAACATTGATTTTTTAAAATTAATAAATTTCAAACCATATTTTTGTGTAGTACTGTAATATTCCTCAGGCAACCAAATAGATGAAAAAAAAATTTGATTATCTCCATTAGTGAAAACAACTTTTCATTTTATCAAAATTTTAGAAATATTGATAATTATCATAGATCCAAAAATATACTTCTCAAATATTACATATTTTCAACTAAAATATCCTTATTGCTAAATTTAAAAGTCTATGCATCAATTATAACTCATTTTATGCTTAATCAATTTATGCGATTTGAAAATTTTTTATAATGTCAAATATTTCATATTTGTCTCTTTAATTTTTGTGTAACAATGGGAGCTTATAGATTTACCGATTCTTTCTGTCCGTCCGTCTGTCCCCCCTTTTATATTAACAGTGGGAATTTTAATTTTAAGGCTGGAAAAGCTATTTAATAATAGTGGAATCTTGTAATAATAGGATGAAAATAATCACCTCGCTCAATCTATTGCTATTAAAGTGATATTTGCTAATAATGATGGATAAGCATTTCAATATTAAATGAAATGGTAAAATTAATCACCTTGCTCAATCTTATTAATTCAATTCTAAAATATTTTGCAATATGAGCTCATTTTAATGGTCATTCTTGTTTATCATTATTCTAGTCGTTTATGACATGAAGATGTGCTCATTTGCTCTATTTATATGTTTATATAGAGATGAATTTTCAATTATTCCATGTTTTTGAGTTCATTATAAATAGTCAGAATAGAGCTGAGTGAACTTCAAAAATAATCATCATTAGCAATGATTCTTTGTTTTCTACTTGAAACTGGTTGAAGTTTTCGAAAATAAAAATTTATATTGAAATCATATTTTGTGAGAATATAGTATATCAGTTGATTGAAATCATGATAAAACTTTGACGACTGTTTTGAGAACAGAAATAATTATTTCAATTAATGTTTCGAATTAAAGATGAATATAAAGTTCCAATAAAGATTTCCGCTAAGAATAAAGAGTTTAAACATTTATTCAGTAATCAATTATTTTATTTCATTTATTGAAATTTGGATTTGCAAGTTTTTTCTAACAGTTAAATTTTTCTAGAATGAAAAATAATTAATTATGCTTTAGTTCAATACTGTTAAAAATACAATATGTCAGTGGTTAATATGAATATGATAAAGGAGTTAAATCGAAACGAAGGAACAATTTTCTTCTCCAACTGTGAAGAAACACAACTTTTTAACTCAAGTGTTGTTTTCACAGATGGAGGAGAAGACTATTATTGATTGTGTTGCTAATGTAAGATTCATCTTCTCGTTTAAATTGATCAGTATGACATCAACCTGATATGGCCCATGTTGTATCTATAAATCATTATCATATGTTAAAATCGATTTAAGAGTTCAATGAATTTAAATATTAAAAACTCACGTTTCCTGCTCAATTGCCAAAACCAAGCACAAAATAGATCGAAATGATGAGTTTTCATAGCCTAAGGTTTAGAGGAAAGTGTATTTGCATGTATTTATTATTAGATCAAACACATCCCTCTGCTGTGCCACAAAATCTTTTTTCGCGATCTAACTATTATTTCATCGCCATAAATATCAATGAATTTGGACTCAAAAATTTGTGGGTTATCAATTCAAGTTCCTAGAATTTGAAGGAATCTACAAAAATATTGAAGAAAAAATTTACTGATGTTTTCGAATTTAATAAATAACAAACCTTATAACTTTGTTCTTCTGTGATATTCTAGTGACAATCACTTTAACATTTTGTGATAAAAACACCTTAATTATCTTCATCAGTAAAAACAGCACTTGATTTTAATTGTATTTTTGAAAAAATTCAAAGTTATCATAAAGTCAAAAGAATATATTTGTCAAATACTTGTATTTCAAATCATTGAGTGACTTATTATTGAGTCTAAATTTAAAAGCATTAACAAAACTTGTAACTCATTCTATTCTTAATCAATTTATACAGTTTGAAAATTTTGTATAATTTATAATATTTTATTTATTTTGATTGAAGATTTTGTCATTATTCCGATTGGATATAACATCAAAATATGCTCAGAGTCTCTTATTTTTATTTTTCTATGGTATTTATTTTTTAGTTATATCATGTGTTTCAGTTCATAATGAATTATTGCAATAGACCTGAGTGTTCTTATCACTTATCAATTAATATGTTTGTTTTGAACTTGAAATTAATTGGTCTATTTGAAAATGAACATTAATAGTGATCTGTTTTGTAAGCAATTGAGATCTTAATTAATAATTGAAATTTAATTGAACTCTACTCTAAAAATAAAATGATTAAAGTTTGAAAATTATAAACTGAATCCTTTAAAAACACTTAGACTTTTAGAATATTAGATTTGAAGTATTTAAATAATAATACATTATTTTTAAAATCAATAAATAAGAAAGTTCAATGATTTTTTTTATGAAAATCAAATATTTTAATGATTATTATTTTGTATCAGTATGAATATACATTGAAAGTAGATAATTCTATTCTCAAATTAAGCAAATAAGAGCATCTTTTACTTTATCTTATTTAAGAATTTCGTTATTTAGAAGATGGTATCAAATTTTCACAAATTATCAATAATTGAGATTTCTTTAAATCAATGAAACTTTCAATAATAATTAAAATTTAAATAGTTTATGTTGTATCGAATTATCAATTTCTTCTCCAACTGTGAAGAAACACAATTTTTGCAACTCAAGTGTTGTTTTCACAGATGGAGGAGAAGACAATGATTCATTGATCTTCACAATCATATTCACTTGCCAGCCATCATCCTAGTAATCATAATCATTTCTTAAAATCAATTTAAGAGTCCAATAACTTTAATTCAATAAATATCTTCTTTGTTCATTTGCAGCATATATCTATTTAAATATTAAAAAAGCAAAATTTTTAAAAATATTTCCAAATACTTTTATGAATTAAGATTCTATCAAACCTCATAATTTTGATAAAAAACCATTTTCACCTCCATGCGTGAAAACAGCACTTGATTTTATCAATATTTTGAATGAATTCATTAGTATCAAATGAGAATATCATTCAGATAATAAAAATTTTCAAATGTATTCTTACTTACACCAATTTTGAAAGAATTTGCAAAACATATAACTTATTCTATGCTCAATCAATTTATGAAATGAGGAAAAACTGTGAAATGTATAATAATTTTTATAGTTTAATAATTATTCTAATTGTTTATGACATCAAAATATGCTCTGAAGCTCTATTTATATGTCTCTTTAGCAATATATTTTCAATGATCTTATATTTTTGAGTTCATGATAAATTGTGCCAAAAGACTTGAGTACCCTTCAAAATAATTGTCATTAAATATGTTTGTTTGTTTCCAACTTGAGTTCAATTAGAGTATTAAAAATGAGTGTTTTTATTAACTTCAAATATTATAATGAATAATATTCTATATCCATTTCGAAAAATAGTAAAACTTAATTATTCAATCATAAGATTATAAAAATACTTGAAAATTGTACATTAACATTCAGTAAAAGAACAAATCTTGCATATATAACTTCAACTCTTGCATTTAAATATTGTGTAATTAATTTCAATTGAGAACAAATTAAAATAGTTAGTATAATGTTCTTAAAGACACTCTTCTCAATCTTTCATCATCTATTATAAGAGCAAAATTATTAAATTGTTGAAAAATTATTCCTATAAAAACATAAAGATCATAATCTAATGTCATATCAATTTTGATGAAAAATTCAACTTTCATATAATGTTTTCAATATAATAACCTTATATTTAAATCGAAAATAGTTAGCTGTCCTTTTTGCTTATTATATTACTAATATACAGTAATTGAATTGAAAATTTAAAAATACTTCTATTCGAAAAAATTATTACTATGGAAACTACAAAATTCAAAACATATACAATCTGTATTGTGTCTTAACATATAGTTAAGATGCGACTATTTTTTCAAAATCGAAGTTAAGTTAACTTCATGTTCATGAGTTACTTCATGAAATCTATTTATTCTATTTTAATTTCATACAAAAAAACCAATGTTTTTCTTCAAAACATTGATTAAATAAATTGTTGTTTCCACTGATGGTGTGATATTTGGAGAAAATGCGACAAAATGATTATTTAATTGTAAATGGTGAAAATTTGTTAATTACTTATTTTATTGATTACTCGTTAAAAAATACTTATCATTTATGATAGAATAATACTGTTACACGAATATAGCGAATAAACTCATAGAAACACAGAGAATGCCATCAATTAATAGGCTTTTCAATCATGTGTTAATTTTCATTCATCAATAACTGTAAAAATTTCAGTTCATTTTACAGCATAATTATTTAATATCTTACCTATTCATATTTGGATTTTACAATTTAAATTCTTCAAGATAGTAATTTATCACTTAAAATAAATTCAAGTTTTCTTCCAAAACATTTGAAACAGCATTTGATTCATAAAATATGTTGTTTTTATTGTTAAGTATGAAAATAATTGATGATGTCAAAAGAGAATATATATAATAAAACAAAAATGTAAACTATCATCAAATAAATTTATTTTTATAATTTCTTCTCTTAAAATTATTTTTTCATTGATTCTCTCATTCCATCCATATTTTCATTTGAAAAACTTGTCAAAAAAAATTCTATTCAAAGTTATTCATGACTTGACAATTACTTAAACTTAAAAATCAATATGATTTTCATTTAAAATTCAAGGTAAAAATAAAATCGAAATTATCCTAATTTTTGGGAAATGGTTTTTATGGAAACAACGAATATTCAAAACAAATCTTTGGTTTCATCAAAATAAGATAGTCTTTGAATTGTTTATAATGCATATGAAATGTTAAAATAACATTGAAATTTTTCTCCATGAATAGAATTTTAAACTCAATGCGTATTATTTGTTTCAAGCGATTGATCAGCTGTTTTAATTGATTTTGTGTCTACGCAATAATGTTTATAAAGTTCGTCAGAAAGTTAATCGAATTTAAAGTTGTTTATACTAATGGAGAGTTCAAGAAAGAATATTTCATGAAATTAATCAAGCAATAATTGGTAAAAATATATCACTCTCTTTGCAATTAAGTTCATGACAATATTCTTCTTATCATTGATAACAGTCATGTTTTGCGAGTATAAAAACTTCAGTGAAATCACCATTTGATGTCTTCGATTATTTATAAAATTTTTGATTTTACATTACATTTTTTGATTTATCATTGATTAAACATTTCTTATGCAAAATTACTTATTGTAAAACTTACCGCTCATTTCCATATTAGTGTGCATTTTCATATTATTCTGCTCATCAGCATGCATATTATCAGCTAAATTAAATAATTTATGTGTTGTGCAAATTTTCTTTGAAATATGATTTTCAAAATATTGTTTTCTTCTCTATCAATACAAACGAAACTTGTTTTATATTATTTGTTTTGTTTTATTGTAAGGGAAGTGAATGTTGATCAGAGCAAATATCATATTTTTTTCTACGTTTTCAAACTCCCGTAAACTTTTATAAGATCACTGATTTGTTTTCTAAATAGCGTTACCAGATTCTATTCGCTCAATTCCTGTACATTTTATCAAAATTCATAATTTTTGCTGAACATTCCTGGACAGATTTCATAAAAGAGAAATTAGTGGACAATGACTGGTTATGATTATGATTTTTCCCCTGGACATTGTATTGTACAGGAAATTTTTCGCCCTGGACAGCCGCACAGATTCCTGTACGTCTGGCAACGCTATTTCTAAATCAATTTTCTATGAATATAAAAGTTTAATAAAATATTAAATTATTTCTATTATCTATTTGCAAATACTTCTAGAGTTAAATAAAGACATTTATATGAATCAAAATTTGTATAGCAAAAAGTCTAATAATATTTAACTCATTCAACTATAATTCAAATGTTTAGATGTTTAGATGAATGCATGATACTCTGATATGAACGATACAATTATGACTGTTGTAATCAAAGTTAAGTTACATACTGTCAAATTTTTATACATAGAATACAATTAATTCTAACGTGTGAGGCAAAATTGATTTTAAGAAAATTAGATCAATCTTTTATCATTCAGGCAAAAAAATATAAATTTTTAATTACATTAAAAATGATTGACTAATACAAAGGTCTATTAACAGATGGTTTTCGATGAGTAAACGTCACAAATGATTAAACTAGTTTGATATTCACAAAAAATAGATGAACGATTGAAAAACTCAGGGGATGGCCAAGCTCTGTCAGCTCAGAAAGGGAATTTTTTTCACCCAAAGCAACGGCTGAGAAATGGTGATATTTGAGCTAATGATGCAGATTTCCCTCAAAATTAGAGATTATATGAGCTTAAAATGTAACTCTAATTTAATTTCTTTTGGTGAATTTTCTCGAGAAGTCGTAGTGCTGCTACTAATGCCCCCACTTGAGTCTGTAGAGCTCGCATCTGAAGCATTACCAACTAATTCCATTGCCCTACCGACGGCACCACTGGATCCATCATCTTTTCTATTACAAACTAGATAATACTCAACTTCTCCACTTATGTGTACTTCTTCAGTATGTAAGATTGTAGTACTCTTGAAATCTATTCTTTGGGATCTGCCTATTTTACCTGGATTACGATACTCTATTTTCAAGCAATAGAACAAAAGTAAATTTATTTAATAGTTAGTCGAAGATTATCTTACTTGGGGATTGAGTTTTTCGGCAAATAAGAGAGAATGTTCCTTTATTTACAAAATTGGAGATATTACTTCACTTTTTGAGTTTTCCATTGGCAAATACTGCAAAAAGGCATTTAATTGGTATCTTATTTTGAGCTATAGTTTCAAAAATTCTATACCTAATTCTTCGATTGTTACAGCAACAATGAGGAATGTAAATATGAATGTTAAATTCAACATCATGAATAAATAATCTGATGGAATTAAAATGATAAATTTAAACTTTAAATTTTTTGAATTTTTAAAAATTTTATTGATGTGATTATCTGTAAAATAAGTGAAACAACAAGTTTCATAACAGATGTTTTAAGTACAGTTAACGTCATGCATAAAAGCTTAAGTTATTCATTTATTCGTTTTTATTTCGTTGATTATTTACTCAATGAAATAGAATGGATTTTATTTACAAATGTTTTTATGGAGTCATTGTTTAGAAAATTCAAAAATATCCAGGAAATATTACCTTTGACTTTTAATAATTTCGTACATTTTTCTAAATATTTAATATTATTAGAAATGATTAAACAACTTTCATTCTATCTCAATAATGGAAACCATTGAAAGTTTCTCATGAAATCTCAAAAATTTAATTAACAAAAAAAAAATTTTCAAATTTAAACTTTTTGCCATTGATCAATCAAAATATCCATACAAATAATAATATTTATATAATCCAATTGTTTTTTGAATATAGATATCATTCAATATTTACTCCCACAACAATATAAACAACACTTTCAATGAATTAAATGTTTTTTCAAATGATGGAGAAGTAAACATTTGAATAAATTTCTGAAATCATCTTCATTTCTTTGAACCAAAAAAGCACATTATTTTTGTGCATAAAAAATGAATATGTCGCAAAATCATAATAAGGCTTAATCGGTACTTTAATTTTTCCACCGATCGGAGTTACGGTGATCTTTGCTATATTATATTCTGTCATTAATTAGCTGATAAATATTTTCAGAAATTTACTTACAGACAATTTTGATGAATACAGGTATTTACCAAACAATATTTTTATTTTATAAATTTTGCTCTCTTAATATCACTCCATCAGGATAAACAACGATATATAAAGTTATTGAAGAGATTCACTTAATCTATTGTTTGGCTTTTAAACTTTAGTACTTGAACAATATAATTTAGAACTTCTTCATAGCTAAATATATATTCGATTGAAAATCAATTCTAAAAATGATAATCTCTTATTTTGAGAGAGTTTGGAATGATATTAAAGTAATATTACTTATGAATAATGAGGAATTTGATGCGTCTCTGATTGTTGTTTGTTTTGAATTTTTGCTGTTTCCATAGTTATTATTCCATTAAAAATGCAAATATTTTTAAATTTTCATTTCTTGTTTAAGTCAATTTAAAAGTCATTACCATTTTTGAAGGAACTTTGAAAAATTCAAAACAAATCTTTTGTGTTATGAAAATAAGAGACATATTTAATGTATTTTAATGCATAAGAAATGTAATTTTAAATTCTTATTTGTGTCCGCAGAATAATATCAATGAAGTCATCAATTCAATTACGAAATCTATTGATTTGATTATGCATATTCACTATTATATTAATGGATTTATCTTCGGAAAATTGATTAAATCGATAGTTGTTTTCATTGATGGATTAATGTTCAGAGAGAAGAAATCATAAAAATCAGAAAATGGTAAAAACTTATTGAACACTTAATGATTTAACTTATTATAAAATTCACAGAATCTTTAATAAATAATCATCTTGAGCAGATAGCGAAGTTAACTTCGGGTAAATTAGGTTCTGACGTAACCTTATCTCATGCACTTATTTCGAGTATATATTATTTCGCTCAAAAACATCTAAATATTTCATCATTTTAAATTCTGTATGTTATAACCGATGAAGAAGATCATCGAAAAATATGCATTAGTTTTCTTCCACAATATTTTGAACAATATTTAATTTATTGAATTTATTGTTTATTTTGTTGAGGAAGAAAATATTTGATAAAAGTTAAACAACTTCCATTTTTTGAAACATTGTATAGGTGAATCTATTGAATTTCGTTGTATTTATAGCATAGATAAAAATATTTGATATAGTTATCATATACTTTCTACTTTCAATAATTAATAACGAAAAATTAAGTTATTGTTCCTCATTCTCAATATTTAACTTTTTCAATTATTTTTAAAAATATACTGTTTTGAGAACAGGATGAAAAAAGTAAGATTTCAGAATTACATTAACTAAAATGATCACAAATAACTGGCACACAATTTAGTAAAAAATTGCCAAATTTTTAAGGGCATATTATAATTGAACTATAAGAAATTGTTGAAATTAATTTCCAAAAAGATTGTTTATAACTTATAACATAAAGTTTTGATCATTTTTCAGTTATAAATCATTATATAGTGAAAGATAGCTGAATTCATCGCTTTGTTGATAAAAATTTCACTGATAATATTAGATCAATGTATAGTTTTGTTAATAAAGGGAATCTTTACTATAAATATGAGTTGTGAATAGCCTAACACATTATGGAATATATATAATATAGATGTGAAATCTACTTTACCATATGAAGTATCATAAACATATAGAGTATATGGAGAATATATGAACATGTTATTATATGGTGTCTCTCCTATGATAGATGATCGAAAAAATTTACAATTTATTTACAATTCGAGTTAAAATATATTTGCCTCAAATATTGACGCCTTGTTTACAAATATTGGGCACAATTCATTAGTCATTTCAATTAATTCCAAAGTTCAAATTCTTGAGTTTACGAATTTTAATCATAATTTAACTTTATTCTCAATTTTTTAAGGCTCTGGTGATTACAAAAGGAAAATGAAAGGAATTGATGTTTTTTTTAAGAAAATTTTATTGATTGCTTATGCACCACATGATAACACTACATAAGCTTAAATATACAAAATGAAT
>JAQFXV010001240.1:0-14445 GCA_034694065.1 Camisia spinifer
TAGATTGTTAGTTAACTTATTTTAAAATGAAATTCAATAAAGGTTTCAAAAGTGCTGTTCAGAATATTTTTAATTCATATATAGATAGGATCAATATTATATTCATTCATAAAAAATATATTTCCAGCAAAACATAGATTTATCTTTAAATACTACTATTTTGAAGATTTGAATTTCGATTTAAAAGAGCTTTAATATAGTGTAAATTAGATGATTGTATATCGTAGATATAAATCTGTAAATCGAATAAATCAACAATCAATAGAAGTATCGCTTATTACAGAAATGTCATAAACTAATCAGTTTTAGTATATCAAATGCATTTCTCGTGTCTAATTTCATGGTAAAGTACTATTCCCTGCGGTATTGCAATTAAGAAACAGGGATTGAGTATTAATTTTATCATCAAATTGAAGCACAGATCTGATTAACTCGTTGAATAAGCATTTAATGGTCAGTATCTCTATGAAAAATGTCTCAAATGATTACTGTATATTCCGTTTTAATGAGAAAACACTCTCGAAATGAATGGTAAAAGTTACATAAATTCTAAATAGGAAATTCATTATTTCAATTGGAAAAGTATTGCGAAAATAATTTTAAAACCCTGAATGGATTTTCATTTTGTATCAAAGAAGTTGAAGAATGACTTAATTCGAAAATTTTCAACAAATCCAATAACTGCATAGAAGGCATACTTCAAATGACTGAATCAATTTGATTTCAAACGTCAAGGAAATGAGTTGCGAATATTGTTGTTTCGCTTTTCATGCTTTCAAAAGCAGAGCAAATACTAGATGTTAAAACATGTGATACCAGCTGAAAATCTTTTCCTGGTATAACACACAGCTTTTTAATGATCTAAACTGTATATTATTTATAGCATAACTTTTTTTCTTGGTCAATATGTTAAACTTTTACTCGTTAAAGATCATCAGTTAAGATCATCAATGAAATGAGCCTAAAAGGTGGGCTGAAAATTTTTGAAGCGATTGGAGACGAGATGAGACTTAACTATTATAAATAAACAATTTTCAATGAAAACTAGTTAATCAGTAGTTTTAAAGTATAAAACATACATAAGAAAGGTCAATTTTAAAGGAGGGGTGTAGCAAGCCGGATTCGAAGGAAGTGTCAAAACATATAGTTTTTATAAGCGAATATTTTTTTAAATCGATGAAATTTTTTATTTCTTTTGAATTTTTATCAAAAAATGTATTTAAACAAACAAATTGAGGTGTCCCGTTTTTGAGCTGCGAAGGTAGGTGTACAATAATGTTTGAATAAAAATGTGTGGGGAATTCTGATGTTTTAGTAAAAAATTCATTCTCTTTACTGAAAAACTCTGAAACCTTACAATATCAGAGTTATCAAAGTTTGTAATGTTTTTTCTTGACTTTTATTTTTGCTTATCATATGAGTAATAATGAGTGAAAGATAAACAAATTTCACGCTCTAATGATTAATAACTATTTGAATCGAAAAAATATACCCAAAAAGCAAACTTTTTGACCCCTTCCATTTTTAAAAGAACATTATTCTACACCACTTCACACCACTTTCTTATGTACGATTTAAAACATGTCTAGAAGTTCAGTGGATAAAAGATTAAGATCACGACTTCATGAGACGAGACTAGATTCAAAATTTTGAAATAAGTAAGAGAAGAGATGGTATCATAAAATCGAAAATTCTCTTATCTATTGTATGAAAGATTTTCGAAGTGTTCATTTTGATAATTTTATAAAATAAACCACATTTTAAAAAATTCAAAAAGTTAAAAAAATTCTGAACTAGATGAGTATTAAACCAAAAATTTTATGAAATTATTTCTAAATTTAGACGAGTTGAAAACTTTACATGAGGTTTCATTACACCTTTAATGTATTTTAACATTGGATACATTTATATATGGAATTGTTCACATCATTCATTATTCTAATTATAATTGTTTTTTGTTTCAACGCAAACAATTCTATGAAGTCATGGTTTATAATTCCGAAAATAAAGTAAAGCCTTTGCTATTCTTTTGGGATACTGTTAGCAATCTTTTGCTTGAATGCTTTTCACGCAAACACTTATTAAGAGTAAGCACAAAGTTTGTGAGGCAAACCAATAGGCAAAATTCATTCACATCAGTACATACCATACGTATATAATTTTGTGGGTCGTGCTATATTACTATCGCTCGAATGCCTTTTGGGCCCCAAGAAATGAACTTTATTTCTCGCACATGAAGAAGAAATGATCTGATCTTTGGGCAAACATCACCAGCTTATTGCTTATTGCACTCTTTCATCAGTTATGAGATACTTTCAGAAGCGCTCTCTCTCTCTCTCTCCCTCTCTCTCTCAAACACACATACACTCACTCCTCACTCACTCAAATACAAATATATAAGGTTTTGATACTTTTGTAGAATTTGAGTTACAGTTTACTCACTGTTTTTAATCGTTGGTCTCAGTGCAAGCTGTTGTGCATCTGCAAAGAAAAACAGAAAAATGTAAGTAGAAAAAAGTTGTGAAAACATAAGCTCCAAAAAATATTAGTATTTGTATTGAATAAACTAAAGGCACTGATATTTGAGACAATTTAAGTTAGAATAGCGTGAGCTGTAGGTCAAGATGAACTGTTTTCATCAATTTGAATGTATTGGCGAAATGAGCGAAACTAACCTTTAATTATAATTTTAGAAATTTTTATTCAGTTAATGCATCTTTGCGCCAATGGGATCAGCTGTTGCTATAAAGGCTGAAGAAGTAGTGAGTTATATGATATCTAAACTAAAGCGAATATTTTTATATCAATTTGATGAGCTCTTCAGTAACCATAAAGAAGCACAACAAATGTTAATTATTAAGTAGATTGGTGTACAAACTCACTAACATTATCTTTAGTCTCGGGCATAAGAGGACGCACGATATGCCCGAAGGGACAAAAGATGTTAAGTCAGGTCATCAGAGCTAAAAACATTTATTACTATATATTACACAATAAAGTACTACTCTTTTGTGAGGAACAAATAGTGAAATTTTCATTAACGGCAAAAACAGTACTGTATTGATAAGAGTCTTCTACTAAGTTCTATACCTAAGAGTTATTTCACTTCACTTTTTCCATTTATGAGTTGTAAGTAAGTTAATGCAGAGCAATGTGTATGCAGTTTAGTGTTTATAGAGTAAAGCCTAAAATTATAACAATGAACCGTCGCTGCAATAAATAAGATCGGAAATGAGCCTTTACTTTATATTTAAGCATTTATATAATAGCAACACTTCAATTATTGCAATACTGTTGAATCTTTCATGTATTTCTACTCAAAAACATCACTTATATTCTAATATTAAACAAGTAAACAAATTTTAATCAACATTATATAGGAATAAAATATGAGATAATGAAATGGAAAAACTCTCACAATATATCAATACAATAAATGGTTAGTATTTCTTTAAAAGCCTTAATAAATCATTTGTACGAAAGGAGCTTAAGTCCGAATTTAAATTAAATTATTCTCTTATAATATAATACGTTCTATTAAATTAAAACATGATTGTTGCTAAAATTGAGGTCAAAAATAACATAAATAGAGATTTAAAAATGCTAACATAGTTGAAAATGCTTTATTAATTTGCTTAATGGTTAGAAATTCATTTTCTCACTTTTGAAGATACATTTATTTGAATGAATCACGAAATACGACTTTATTATTTAATATTAGTTTGCATTCAAATGATTACGTTTACTTTCTAACTAAAAAACAACTTTAATAAGTTCATAAAAATGTATTACAAAGAGAACGAATGAATATAAAGACTATATCATTTGAAAATTATTTTTATCATAACCTTTACTATTCATATTGTCGTATAAATGAAATGTTGAATGTTTTAATAGATAAAAATTATGGTCAAAATAATAGAGGAAAAGAAAAGCCATTACTATGTTTGAAATTATCTGAAGTGTCATTTTTTAAAGTGATATTTTTGTAACCATAGGCACGGATTGACTGCGAGGTTTCATCACTCTTTCCCTTTCACTGTATTAAAGGTAAGAAATATATTTATATGACTAAAAAGCATACATAAGCAAGTACAGTACCCTCTTTTAAGGATTGATTGCCCAAATTCAAGAGGGGATCATTTTCTGATTATTCTATTTTTTGAAATTAATTTTTTCAAATAATTATTAATTGAGAACCAGTTGGAATTGTAATAACAGAATATCGCTATATTCTATTTTGATTCTACTTTCTTCTAAAACTATCATTACTAATAATACTATGATTAAACAACTGGGATTATACGAGGGTTGGAAAGTCTATCAATATCAATATAATGCCATTATTTTTTATGTTTATGATACTTTCCGCCACTCAATTTTTACAGACATTTTTTTTAATACAAAACAACTTCTAAAAAAATATTGGTGAGTCGATGTATGACATTCAAATGTAGGGTCAAAATCCACCTTACACCCCCTTGCTTATATATGCTAACAGTATTACTTAGTTTCAACTCTCACTCAAATGCTTCGCTTCTCTTTTCAAAGTTTTTTCTCTCAAAAGTACCGAATTATTCATGAAGTAAGAAAATTGACACAATCAAGAATAAAATATTGCGCAAAATGATAAGCAGTGAAACAGAAGGGCACTAGAATAGTGTCAAATTGCTATATTGTTGCTTGAAATTGACATCAAAACATTGAATAAAAATATACATATTTTAAACTTAGACACTTTTCTACTGAAGATTCTAATCGTGATATTAAAAATCAAGTTTTTGGTCCTTTTTTTTAAATTGAAAAAAGTGTTTTATTTCTTCCTTTCAAACTTGAGCTAAATGTTTATGTGAATGCTTTGTAATGTTATCTGTGTTTTACTGATTATAATTTACTAGCCTGGGTCTTGCTGTCTACGCGAACAAAAAAATAAAGCCCGTTAAAATTTAAGCTTATCCATAAATTACGTCTTCAAAAAATTTCGACATCAATTTCAAAATCTATTAATAACCCCCCTCTTGCAACCCCTTAGGTCATACTGGTTCTAATGATACCGGTCTTATGTCTGTATCATGCCCAGGAGCCGAGTCTAACCCAAACTAACTTAACCCAAATCAACTTAATCTAACATAATTTAACCTAACTTTGCGCTTAAAGTTTGTTTCATGCATTTGTTTATAGCCATATTCAGCTCAAACCTTCCGTAATTCATAACTAAAAGTTTAATTTCTGAATTTTGAATACATTACATTCTGACCTATTTAATAATGTTCTTCAATATATTCACGAAAAATTGTTTTTCAATTTGAGTACAAGAATAGCGATAAGATTTTTTAAGGTAAGAATTTGGGGTATTTCTTGTAGTAAAATAAATTGCAACTTTATAAAGATAAATAAAATAAGTATTGATTAACTGATGATGGTCTTGAACATTCAGATTTATGTAGAATATATTATTTATTTTTGAGATTTGAAGCTCAAAAAATAGTTCAGTTCTCTTAAGCTGCTTAACATTTATAGTCAGAGTAGGATTTAATTTTCGTCAGTCAAGAAACGAAAACTAAATTCATTCTATATTTCTAATAATCTTAATTTGAATAATGATTTGAGTAAAATTTGATTGATATCAACAAAAATAATGACTTTTTCAAGTTTCTAATATTTTCTACTTTTAATAAAAGTTTGCGATAAATAATCTTTAATTATTAAATAAAAGCTCAAATAACACAAAAGACTTTTATGATTTATTTCTAGCGCTAAATTATTTACACATCAGTTTAAAAGAAAGAGTAGTCAGTATTTTCACGCATAAAAGTTATCACTAACTTATCAGTTTGTTTTAAATTAAAGTCGAGCTCGACTTTGATTTATTTCTTATATTCAACGATTTTTTTGAGTTTTAGCTTCAAAATAGTTGAAACTCTTTATCATTTGATCTCAACAGGAAATAATATTACACTGTTTTGTTTCTGATTTATTGCACAATGTTGTCGAATGCTATTGTTGAGCTATATAGACATATATAAAAAGACTTATTTGCATAAATGGGTCTCAAGAAAGTAGGCATAACTTCAATTTTGCATTTCAATTCCTAATTTTGGCTTTTTGTGTCTCTCATTTGTCAGTTCAAATAGTTATACAATAGAATCACTTTTATAATAATGTGTAGAATTTAATCAAAATACTGATTGAATTTGAAAAATATGAATAATTCATAAAAAGAAAAAATCAAAAATCGTTGGTTATATTTTGAGATTTTTTTTAAAATAAATTATTCTTTACTAATTTCATTAATAATCAAATAAATTAATGAATTAAAACTTCTTTCATTAATATGAACAATTCCTATTTCTTTCTCTATCACTCTTTTCTATGCTGTTTTTCTATTAACAATAATACTAGTGGTAATTCAGACACAGCCAAGGGTTGGGTAGAGATATACTCGATCTGACTGCTATTTAGTGAAATATTTAAGAAAAAATTTAGAACTAAGTGAAAAGATGGCAATTAAGGAAAGAAATATGATACTTCAAATGCACTTTTTTCTTTGTATTTTGATAAGTTTTTGCTAAATTATTTCATCTCGCAACAAAAAACAGAAATTTTTGAGATTATTTGCAAAACTTTAGGAGAAATTTTTCTAGTTCCCAAACCTCCAAAAACTGTCATTTTTAATTCGAAGAATTTGACCCTTAAAAGACCAGAAATTTAATAAAATAACTTTTAGAGTAAAGATTTTGATTTCCACAAAGTCTTGATTATTGAACTTTTCCGACCTATAATCTAGACTTTCAAAAATAAATATGGTAAAGTAACTCATAAACAGAAAAAACATTATTCTATGTTTATAATTTATTTTTCTATAACATAATTCCATATTAAATAAAATGAAAAAAATAAAAGTAATCCTAAAAAATTGAAGATAATGCGAAAAGTCAGCAAACTTCGACACAACCCTCTAAAAATTTATTTTTGACTAACATTAAACTTTTTATTGATTTTAATCATTGCTGTTATAGAGAAAAAATATATATATATATAGGCATAATCCATATGAAAATTTGCAAAATTTAAAATAAGTTGAACGAAGAAAATCCCTCACATTTACTGAGTACTATCCTTCGCTTTAGTAATAAGTAATACATTTTGAGTACTTGTGTAAGCGTTGAAATTGCTTTGAGGCAACATTTTTGTATTTTACTTAATCTCAACGGTTCAGTTGTATTCAAATGGAAGAAGATTAAAATAATACATAGAGAAGTAAAGTTAAATTCTGTATTCATGAGCAAAACTGAAATAAATGTTTCAGTATGTATTGTGATTCATTCACAATTGAATTTAAGGTAAAACAGAAATTTTCAATTATAATCAGCTCAAGTGTAGCACTAAAATGATTGAATTGTACTAATAATTAATAAGAAGTAAGTTTAGTTAAAAAAGCGAAACTGAATCTGAATTGACTCTAATCGGGTATTAGAAGAGGTTCTTTTATAAGGAATAATAAGATGGGATAAAAGTGTGTAAAGCAGGTAAATGCTTAAAAAAAGATAGAATCACCATAAATCAGAAATGAGGTCTTTTTACCACCAGTATTATGTCAACTTCCCAGTTGTGTAGTTTCATAGACTTTCTTCTGATTGATTCGAACTCTTATGCGATACAATATGTGCTCATTTTTCTTTGTGTCTTTTCCTCAAAGAGGTTCTAACGCCTAAGTGTATAAGCATTGTTTCTCTCTGAGTGTTCACTGCTTTCAGGCACACAATATTCGCCTGAGGAGTTCAATACCATTCTATTGCGTTCTATTTGTGAGCAAAAGAGCTTCTCAAAGCTATTGCTACTACTAATGTAATTGAGGCTCAACTACAGTCAGCTCTATATTGTATTCATTGTGATTCTCCAACTCTGAACACTTGGAAAAGCCAACAGTAAAGGACCCGTTTATAGAAATAATAAGTGTATTGAACACATGGCAATTCATCAGATCTTGACCATAGCATCCAAATTGCCATCAATGCCTTCTTTAAGATAAACTATCGTCGCGAAAATATGAGTATAACTGAATCGAACATATTCTACATCATATCATCACAATATCAATCTTGAAAAACTAGCCCAACATATTGAAGAATAAGAAGATGGCATATGTTTTTGTCGCGCGTCGTCAAAAAATAATAGAAAGTATAAGAGGCTATCAAATTATATCATAAGTATAGGAATTCATTGAAAAGAAAATAGAAAAACGTCATTTATCCAAATGATAGCAGTTTTGGTGAATGTTGTGAAGGAAAGCAATGAATTCCGATTTGATATATATCAATATATATGCATTTCTGCCAATGAGGCTCACATTCATTGCTATTCGATGAAAGGGTCACTTTGCTTGAGTCTAGTTATACATGATTGATGGCTAATATCATAGAATAAACGTAATAATACGATACTATTTTCCATGCAGTATAAGTTACCTTTCGTTTGATCAAATCATTGCTTTGAATATCACTTATTCAGTCAATTCTTTATATAACACGAGTGTTTGGCTCCGATATAAGCATAACTTTCACTTATTCTGCTGTGAATGAGAGCTAAACGATTTACATGGCTTAAGTCGCACTCTAAGCATTACATGTTTTCGCAATCAAATATCAAATAATTTCAACGCCGCGTGTATTGCAACCTAATATTCATTACTTCGTTCAATTTTTATGTTCAGAAGTTTCTCATTCAAAAGATTGCTCTTTCTTACAAATTTGCAATTCAAATATAAACCTACTGACAACTTATGTAGAAAAGCGCTTACGAATTAAAACTATGATTACATTATGCAAAGATCAAGATTCAAAAAGTGTTTGGCATTGCATTAGATTCGAGACTTGGAAAATTTCAATATTTTCTTTATAGAACTATTTTATCGCTAAGGATAAGTATTGTCAGTTTCTAATGAAGGTTTTAAAAATTGGAGAAATATTCTTTTATTTAATGAGAACATGCATTGGTTTGGGTTTCGTTCACATAATAAATCATGTTTATTAACTTATTATTAATTGAAATGTATGAAAATAAAGCATTTAAGACAAGATTGAAGATCAAAACCAAAATTTTTGTTTATTTGTAATTCGGATATAATTCAAATATTGCAAAATATGTAGACTTAAAATGTTAAAAATATTTCAAATTTCAAAACTATTCGAAATTTGTCATAAATATCCTCAAAATATCTTAAATACAGGAATAAATATTATGTTATAAAATCAAATTATCTTAGTCTCAAATTTGAGATCTGAAATTCAATGAGATTGGTCTCTATCGAGAACATAAGTTATCAAATAAAGTAATGGTGAGCAGAGGCTCATTGAATTGAGAATATTTGTATACAATGAGTAATTCACAAACAAGAAATTTGAATGACAGTTATGAAAAATGAAAATATAAATACTTAATAAACTTGAAATATAACTACAGTATAACAAAAGAATTGTATTCTCTGTAAAATTATTTGGAACCGCAAAAATCTTATCCAAACTTTTCTCACTGAAATAAATTACCGATAAATATATTTTGAAAGCTAATGTGTTGACATTCTCTTTCACAATAAGTCCAATTAAAACCTTTAGCACAAAGCAAACACTTTTATTGACATTTCTTAGTTAAACAGAAACACATTAACTCATATTTTCACTCAATTCATTTATGTGAGAAGAATACCAAAAACCAATTCTATTTTGACTGAATAATAAGTTTGGATATAAATTATGGATACTGTAAATGTAAAATTATACAGTTTATCATAATATTAATAGAACTTCTATAACAAACAGTTTTTCAATCAAATTGTAAAATATTTTACAGAAAATTTTTCAAAAGTTGCCTCATTATTGCCTAATATTCTTAAATAATAATCTCATATATAAGAAAGTTCTCGCCTTTAAAGATCGGCTTCGATTGGCTTTTGTTCAAATTCAATAACTAAATAATCAATTAATAAAATAATGAATTTTATATTCTATTTTTAACTAAATTAATACAAGTTTACACATATTCCCTGCGCTTTTGTTTTATTTGACCTGTAGTTAAAAACTTAAATGTAAAATAATATACTTGTAAAGGGTTTCAAAAGACTATTTTCAAATAAATTCAGTAAATGAAAGAAAAGTAATAATTTGGGAAATATATTTTCATTTAAACATCTAAAAAAATTTCTGAATTGTATTGGCGAGTGGGGTCACCTCTTTTTTTAATCGAATTGAGAATTAGAGAATTGATTGGATTGAAATTGTTTACCAAATGATTATCTTTTGGCGCAAATTGCAAAGAAGTGAGTGATTTGATTTTTTGTAATATAGAATTACTTACGCTGAACATATGCAATGGTTCCGCCAACTGTGATGAATATCAGTGTCTAAAAGAATGAAAACAATTTTTTAAACACATGTTATAAGTGTTAAATAAATACATTGTTACTATTACTTTCGTTGAGCGGAATTTATTTTTTTATTCTGATAAATTTCAAACGAACTCAAGAAAAAATATAACTAAATTGAAAAAGGGTTTCCAAAGTTAATAGTAGTTTTGAAATATTTATACTTATAAACAAAGTAATAATCCAGATATAGCTGAGTTGTTTGGTAACCATTAGTTGGATTGAATCTTCCAATATATCTACTAAAAGAGCTAACTTGTGTATCAGCACAAATTCTATAAACGATTTTTTGTTAAAGTCTATAAAAAACTAAAACTTGACGCTCAAGTTTTCTATGCTTAGATTGCTTTGAATTTTTCGCTTTCTTCGAAAGTGTACTTCAAAATAGGGTAACTTTATTGCCACTTATATTGCAATAAAAATTTTAGAATGAAGATTTACGTAACTAATTTTAGTATTAATTCATTCATTTGTTATTGTTTTAATTAAATTTTGAACAGATTTTGTTTTGATAGATTCATTTTCCTTTTTATGCCTTTGAATAATTATCATCTACATAGTGAATAATTTGAATATAATTTTTTTTAAACTAATTGAGTTAGTGAGTGAATGAGAAAGAGAAGGAGAGAGAGAGAGAGAGAGAGAGAGAGAGAGAGAGAGAGAGAGAGAGAGAGAGAGAGATCATTATTCTTAAAAACTTAAGTGTCAATAGTGGTGTTTAATGATATTTTGAGATAAAATAAAGCTTTACATTTAAATTGATTGAGTAAATGCTGTTTTGTTGAGTTATACTTACAATAATTCCGAGAACAAGCATAGTTGCTAAGACATAAAATGAACGTTTCCTGGTTATGAAGTCATTGTGAGAACTTGTCTCTATGTAATCATTGTTACAATGCTGTGTTTCATGGCTGTAATCTTTTGATAGTAAAGATGAGAAAGTTGGACAATTTGGCAGAGTTGGCATCGATGCCAAGTGAGGAACACCGCCTCTTGTCTGATAGTTATTATGTTCGAGATGTCGATCCATTTATAATCAATGAGTTATAACACAAAATGATCAATGCTTCAAAACCAATAAGTGTTGAGAGCTTTTATTATTTTGTGTTCCTTCAAAATACTTTCTATTAACGGATGTAATTTTTTTGTTGGGTCAACAAAGTTATTAAGACTATCACTGAAAAGCCTCTTCTAGTGTACGAAACCCATAGAAAGGAGTGCATTGTATTGTACTGTACTTTTATTCAAGTCATATAACTATCTGATGTGTTATTGCTATATATTTCCAGTATAACTAAGTTTTATGTTCATCACATCTTTGAAGCACAAAAACTAACGTATTTTCTGCTTCATCCCAAGTTTACTTAGCCGTCGATCCAATGGATTGTGGTCTACGTCTTATACAATGGTCTTTACTGTCTACACATACAGTACACAAACCCTAAAAGAAGAGAGAATAGAAACATATAGTATTTACTTGTGTTTACCAAACAAATATAAAAGTAGTCCAACCCGGATCTCATCTTAACTTTCAACTTAACCATTTTTTTTGTTTTCATTGGTTTTTATAACTGCAGTTTAGACTTCATTCAAAATTTATCCCGCATTTGAAAATAAATAATATATTGTTCTAAACGGTTGAACGATTCAAGTAATAAAGTAAGAAACTGAACTCTCATTTGAACTCTCATTTGAACTCTCATTTGAACTCTCACTGAATAGCTTTTTTAATAAAAGAAATCTTTCCCTTTTTGCATCAATTCGACTCAATAATATTTGTTTAATCAAATTTAATTTGATAACAATATAGAAGGGAGAAAACCTTTACCCAAAGGTTCAAAACGCAGTTTTTATTTGGAATCAATCGAAGTCTGAATGTTTAGTAACTTAATTCAGACTACAGTTAAATACTATTTGAAGCAAAAAAGTCATAAATTCATCAAAGATTCAAAAAAGAATTTCTAAAATATCAAAATAAAATCATTGATGAAAAGTCATCGACTGTTCACATTTTGATAATTTTGATCTGTAAAAACTTTTAAATCAAATTATTTTGAGCTATAAATTAGTACCAATTAAGATAGAAAAAATTTGGCTAAATTTAGGTGTTAGTAATACTGATAAGTGTTAGTGTGAAACTTAATTGAAAATATTTGAAATCTTTAACTTTTAAAGAATGATTTAATATAATTTCACACATTATATAGTATTTAATCTTCTAACAGGTATTTTTGTAACACACTTACCCAGTAAATTAAATAGGGAAGTATATCAATTAGATATTTAAATTATATCTGTTACTTACATCTGGAGTGATAATTATGATCTCATAATTTGTTCCTAATTTTATTCGATTTCATTCATTTAATTCATTTTAATTCATTGTCTTCAATATCAATGTTTGAGATGAATCACAATCTTTTAGATTATATTATTTTTAAAGTAATTCACAAATTGATATTTTGTTTAAATCCTAAAGTACCATTTTTCAAAATATTTGATCAAGGTTATGCCAAGAAATAAGAGTTAATTTCAACTGAGACTCAATATTGGGTTTAATTTCTCAAAATATTCAAATGCCTGAATTTGAATCAAAACATTTGCTAAATCTTGTATTTTATGCGTCCGAATCCTATATCATATCCTGAAAATATTGAATTAGCTAAAAATAATTCTATTACCTGAATAGAATTAGGAGTTAATTTAATTAATTGCATCATCCTAATGCTGACCTTCAAATCTACAAGTAACATTTATCAGTTAGTTTATCTGCATTAGAAACATAACTAATCAAAATATAAAGAAAATGAAGCATTCAATTTAGAATATATTTACAGAAATTTTTTTATAAACTTTTCAAATCCTTATTATATAATTTAATAAATACTTTCTGAATCAATTTAAGAACAAATATGAATTGACATGAGTTTGATTCAAATGATAAACTGGAGAAAAATTAAAATAAATAGTTGATTCAGCCGTTTTTGATTTGTTCAGTTTGAACAGTTGATTTAAACTTGAATTTATTTTCCAGATTAAAGAACATTCAACAATAAAGTAGAAACTGTTTTGCTTAAATATGCAAATACTGTTTGAATTTAACCCAGCATTTTATGTTTCATTTATCTTAAACTTTATTCTTATTATTTTGAAATCGCTTACTTATTGTTATCCATTAAATTTGTTTAAATACAGAAATTCATGCCTTATAAGAAATTTATAAATTCTCTACTGATATATTCATAATTAGATATTTAATATAGTAATAGATGAGCTAATATTTCTCTCATCTCAAGCATGACTCAATTCAACCGTTTGAGTGCTTCCAAATCACACTATGAGAACTATTTTCAATTTTAATTCGATTTTATCACTCTAAAAGCTAATCATTTTAAGTGAATATTTTTTGGAACGAATTGGAAATACTTAATAATCATTCTAATAATAAACGATCAAATTTAAGGAGAATCTCTCAAAAGCCACGATTAGATATCGGATATATCTATCAATAAATGAGTACTCAATTATCATATGATATTGTTTTTAATTTAGGATTTTAATTATTCAATCCTTCAATAGTTAAACCAAGACTTCAAACTTTAATCAAATTCTTTTCATTTTAATTACTATAACTCAATAATTTCATAATCAATTTCCCCAATGAAAATCCCTTTGCATTTAAATCTAATGAAATACATGTATACTTTCATTTTCAGGAAATGGGTTTCAACTCTATGGAGTATTACTTTATTTTATAGAAATTTAGTTATCATTTGATTACTCAAGTGTTTTGAAATTGATTGGGACTGCTTTCGGATACGAACAATACTCTGATAATAAAAACTTAGACTCAGTTTATTATTTTCATTATTGCAACCGAGCTTTAGAGGCTCGAGCCTTTACGCTTCACCGCATTACAGGAGCGAAAGTCAGAAATACTAGGAGTAAACTGCCTAACAAAAGTCCATGCAATTGAACTTAATAGTAATTTTAATAAGACTTATAATCTTTTGAAAAAGTCTTAT
>JAQFXV010001241.1:0-14445 GCA_034694065.1 Camisia spinifer
CAGTACGTTAAAAACATTCAAATTGATATTTGTTTATTTTCAACTTTTGTATAAATTGTTTGAAATCATCGGTTGGATAACAATCAATATTTGGAAAATTTATTGTAAAAATTAGTCACTCTGAACAAGTAGAAGTTTCCTCACTTTTTCCTGTTGTTTTTCCACCCATAAAATGGCAAATCATTATAAGGTTTTATTGATAAATAAATAAAACTCGTTTTTCAGAATCATATCATAGATTAAGCAACTATAGAGAGCTTTTCAGCTGTTGATTGAATTCCCACATGAATCAACATGCTGCACACTTACAAGTTATTTAATAATAAAATAATATGTTATAGGAATTTCATGTTTTTAGTATGCATTTTAGCTTATATTATATTGATTGCTATGCATGGATTGTACTTGAATTGACCTGTACTTTATTTTATTCAAAAACATTCATTACCTACTGGTATCCTTATTTAGCTTGGTTGGGCTTCACTGTAACTGTTAGGTAGAGTGAAGATAGCTTTACGGCACTGCCTATTCAACTGAATAACAATCTTAATGTAGTTATTTTTTAATATTACAAGTCTAGCGAAACTAACTTATGAATGAAGTCTTTCTGTGTGCTTAAGAAAATATACTTTAGCATAATATAAAGCTCATAAACATAATATTAAGTGAAGTGTTACACATTCACACCTAAATCGTCTCAATAACAATATGATTAAAGTCTTCTTTGATGTTTCATTTAAAAAAGAGTCAAATTATTATAATGAACAAATTTTTAGTATTTTTATTTGTTAATTTGTTAAATAATAGAGTTATTGAGAAAGAGATCGTTTGAGTTTTGATTAACTGCCTATTTGTTGAAGTCTGTTTGCAATTCAATTTTAAAAATTGAAAAATATTTGGGTTTATTCGAAAAATTGATAAAATAACATGATAGGAGAATATTGATAGCACTACAGGTTTAATCTGGAATAAACTGAACACAAGACCTACAGCTTGATTAGCAGTTTCCAAAGTTAATCTGAAACTTTCGTTTACTTCAAAAATTATATCTATATTATATTATTCAAGAGTTGGTTTGTCTGTTTGTCTGTCTGTGTGACCCCTTATAGACTCGGCTCCTGGACATGATAGAGACTTGAGACTGGTGTCATTCAAACCAGTATGACCTGAACCGGAAAACAAAGCAAAATTTTGCCGAAAAGTGATCAGAGGCCAAATTATAGAGGTCCAAAGTTTTGCGTATAATGTTTTTCTATGGGAAATTTTTAGCGGATTTATTATTGGTCGCGTAGCCAGCAAAACCCTTACTAGTATATTTATAAATTGAATGTTATACATTGATCCATAACTAAAATTGTTTGTAAATCATAATTTTGCGAGTAATTGATTTGAAAATACTTTCACACCATTGAGAATGATATGTCAAATAGTCAGAAGTAAAAGACATAATCTAATCTTTTAAAGTGTTTCTATGTATCGAATATATCCTGCAAGTATTCTGTCTAAACATTTTAGAAATCATGAATGAAAAAGATTACAACTGAGTCACATAGCTTTCAAATATCTAAAATATACTCAGCTAATAGTTTGAGTTTTGAAATTGAACTTTTTATAAGGCATAAACTTTTTTGTTTATAATTATTAACAATGAAAGAAAATAAATTAATTAATGAATGAGACTGATAGTTAATTATAGTAAAATGTCAAACACTAAGTTCAGACTTATAGAGAAATTTTTTTATTTCTGAAGGCTATATGACTTTAGTTCTAATCTATTATCATTCACTTCTATCTTCATTACTTTTGGGTCATTTAGGCCTTCAAACAGAAGCACTACTTGCAGGACATCATTCAATTTATTAAAAGATTCAAATCTCATAAATGAATTATATTTTTTCGTTATTTTAAACTATATGAACACCAGAATAATTTAGTGAAAAAATATCTTTACCTTTTAGTTGATGGAATTCTTCAATTTATTTAAGTTTATTGACTTTTATCTAAAATTTATTACTTTGCACAACAATCTGTAGTTTTGTGGACAATGTTTCGGTATCTGTCAGCATACCTTCTTCAGCACAAATGAATCAAATGACTGCATTCATTGTGCATTTTCATTAGTAGAGAAATATGTGATTCAATTCTATGTTTCAAACTTTTAGTTTGGATTTTATACATTGACTCTTTTTTGTTTATTTTGAGTTTGAAAAGAGTCTCAAATTATTAGAGATAAATTAAAAGATTACAAATGAATGATAAATAAATCATTTTCTGTATTGAAATACAGCTCTACCACAGAAAATGATCCAATTGTTAATTAATCATTCAATTTATCTCTAATAATTTGAGGCTTTTTTCAAACTCAAAATAAACAAAAAAGAGTCAATGTATAAAATCCAAGCTAAAAGTTTGAAACATAGAATTGAATCTCAGATTTGTCTGCTAATGAAAACTTAGTAAATGCACAATAAATGCAGAATAAGTGAGTCATTTGATTCATTTGTGCTCAAGAAGATACCGAAACATTGTCCACAAAACCACAGATTGTAGTAATGCTTATGTTGTGCAAAGTAATAAATTTTAGTTAAATTATGTCAATTAATTCACTCAACAAAATAATCTTTAGTCAATTATTTAAGTTTCTTTCTCATAATATTTCGCTGGGTTTTTAGTTGGAAACTAAGCTGTAGTGTTCGGATACTGTATAGGAATTTATTTGTAAGCATTTATTTCAAATATATCTCATATTTGAGAATAAACTAATGCTTTCTTCTGAGCAAATTTTCAAAATTTCGACCAATTTTGAATAATGGTTAACACCAATAACCTATTTTCAATGATTCGTCTAATTTGAACTATAAGTCACATTCATAAGTAATAGTGCATGCAATTGATTATGAAATTCAATTATTTCTTCAACAAGTTTATGATTTTTTTTATAGTTTTGTTAAATTGTGTTACTTTTACTATTTTAAAACACTTTTATAAACAGTTAACATATCCGAAAAGGTTTTATTAAAGTTCTATCTTCAGAAAAATCTAATTGCTGTCTAAATTTTGATAGAGTTATCCTTTTGAGAAATTAACTGAATTGTGACACGTTTTGAACACATATTTTGGTCAAAATTCAAATATTTCTCTTGTTTTGAATGTTCAAGAGTTGAACAAAACATTTTAATCGAATAAATATGATATTGAAACACTATTTGTTTAAAAATTTCTTAATAGAAGGTAAGTCATAAAAGCAAAATTTTTTCTTTCATTCACAGCTAGTAAAGAGTATGATCTCATTTCGCACGATTTGGATTTAATATTATTGCGAAAGGAAAATATTAAACATACTGATTAAATGCAATACAGATTTTAAATAAGTGTTCGGTTTTCCCTTTGACACCAACATTGATGTGTCTGACCTAACCTTGTATGATTATGTTGTGAGCGAAAGGCAATGCTGAATAACATTTAAGGATCATAATTGATTTATTACTTTCGAAAAAATTATGAAATTTATTTTAATTTGTTTAATTCTCTAATGAGAAAAAATTGTGTAATTTAAAATACTTTTTGTCAGCACAACTTATATTCAATTTAATGAATAGAAATTGCAAAACTGAATGAAGGATTTTGTTCTTCAAGTCCTTAATTTCATATCGAGAATCTAGACCAAAGTCATATATTCACCTATTTATACAATTTTTTAAGATAACAATCTAGAATTGCTGTCAAAATCCAGAATTTCAAAACCCAGAAAATTGTCAAATAATGGTGTTTAAAAGTTCAAACGAAACCTAACCTAACCTGACTATTTATCAATCATTGAAATTGAAAGGTGTTTGGAATAGAGCCTAGCGCGCTCCGCTCACAATTCCGCTTTACCTAACCTAACTGACCCAACCTATAAATTGGAATTACTATAATAACAGAGTTGTGTGTGTGATAAGTGAGTAGCTGTGATTATTGAATTTATATACCGCTTCTTCACTCAGAGGTACTAAAGCGGTTTATGCCAATTTAATGTATTGAATTAAATAATTTAATTTAATAGTATGAATCACATTGACTGTGAGATACTGAACTACAATTGACTAATCAACTTATTATTAGCCAGCATTGGGCGGAATCAGAAAGACCCTTAGAAAGAGTTTTGGCACTAATTAGACTCGAACCCACGACGCAGTTAAGCGCCAATTTTAGGGCCCATGCCTTAAGCCACTGAGTAATTCCCGCTGACTATAAGTGAGTAGCTGCGGGATAGAGCATCAAATGTAGTTCTACCAGAAAGGAATCAGATTAAATGTTCAATACTTTTTAACACTATTCTCTGGGTTTTGAAATGATACCAACAATCTATGATTACTCAATTCTTTGAAGTGGTCTTTAGTTTCTAATTTAATCGAAATATACAAACATCTGTTATTTGTAGTAAAAAATTCTGATAACAGTTTTTTCAATGAAAGAGTTCGGAAAAAATTTAAGATAAATAAATCTATAAATCTACGAAGATAATCGCACATGAATTTAATGGATACAGAATTGATTGATAAAAAAGTATCATCACTACAAATTTACTCACATAAAAGTTAGATTTCATATTTATTTATGAGAAAAAGCGCAATCCTTTTTTGGAGTTTGATATCAACAAGGGTCAGTCTTTACCAAAGGGGTGTCACTCCTCCTAATTTAAGGAACAGATTTTAATTTTAAAAATATTTACCAGATTTATTGTTCGTAAATCGAATCATTTTTGAACAACATTTTTGAATGGTTATAGAATTATAGATAAATTCTAGAATTCCGAACAATTTTATATGTTTTTCAACCGATCGTCAGGTCTATGAACATGACTTATATTCTTCCTGTTGACGATTTATTTTATAATAATGATAAGTTTATCATGAAATGAAGTCAGCAAATAGTAATCTTCAAATATTATTATAACTTGTAATTTTGTTGCCAAATAAATATATTTAGTACTTTGCTTATAAAACTTATACACATAGAATATCAAAAATTATAATTTTTACTTAATAATAATGAGAAAGTTATTAATAAAACAGCTAATAATTTAAGCAGAACTTCAATTTATTGATAGGCAATACAATAACCAGAATCAATAATTATAATCAAACATGATGTTTTAAATCAAATAAACCAGCTCTAAAATTATAATTGTAATCAAAATAATTAACATTATGTTCAGAGATAAAGCTTTTGGTATTAATCGATTCGCCCATTATATCAATATTAAATCCCTTAAGTGCGAAGTTTATCATTTTGAGACTACAGACTTCTGAAGCCCCAATTTATAGTTTGCTACCGAAAATACCGATTTACCATATTTTATGCACGAAAACGTTTTTTATTTTTTTCAAAACAAGTTTCATATAAATTATTTACTCATCAATTTGTACAGAATTGAATAGTCATTAGACTTCTCACAAGTTTAAAACAAATGAATTTAGTTTTCAGACGATAAGACGAAATGGAACAAAAAATTCAACGAAATGGGTTAAAACTTATTTTGCGTTAGTTTACTTTTTTCGAAAAAATCTTATTGAAAATTCTATTTCATCGAAAATAAAAGAGTTTTCCCACAGAAAACGAACTGATTTTGAAAGTTTTTACACAGAAAATATCGTTTCTACTTGTAATAAACTAAGCATTTAGTCTTGAATTCCTACTTAAGCAGATAATAACTAAACTTCTACAATGAACATAAGAATATGGTTTAGCTCATAAATTTCGATATAAGACAATTCATGCATAAAGAAAAGAGTTATTCATTCTCACAGATTTTAAATAGTTCATTATATTGAAAATCAAGTTCATGATATTATTCATAATGAATTGAAGCTTAATTTTAAAAGACGTACTTTCGGATTCCTAAACTTCGAAACAAGTCCAAAGATATTAGGATTATCTCATATTTTTCACATTTCTTGAGATATTAAGCAAACTATTTTTGTTTAATGACCTGGAGTTCAAATTTTCGAGTTAGTTATAGGGGAAAAAATTCTCTCTTTATGATAAGTTTTTGAGCATTTAATACCTTTCATAGATTGAATACATCGAAATTTTGAGTGAATGTTTACTAACCTTAGAACCCGAAAGTAGTAAATCCATAACTTTTAATGTATTGAACAATTTGAAGCCGTTTCAATATCTGGCTATTATTAAATTATTGGAGTTTTAACTTTCGCTTCAAATAGTTTTGTTATTTTCGAATCATTTTTGGAAACTTGAATGCAAATAAATGACGATATTTGGACTGAAATTGAAATTTCTATCTGAAAATAGTACTGTACTCAGGTTTTACACGGTTTAACATATTAGGACCTGAATGTTTTTTTTTTGATAAAACGCATGCATGCCATGGAATAAGCTTTGAATTTATATAAGATTTTTTTAGAGAATGAAGTTTTTATAGACAAATGAAATTTGAAATCCATATTAAAAAAATATTTGAAACCTTTATTGTGCAAATAATAAGTATTTTTGAAAAAATGATGCAAAGTGTTGATTTTTTGTTTATTTAAAATAAAGATGAATATTGAATAATAAATTATAAAGGTTTGCTTATAAAAGTTTGTTTGGATTGATCCGGTTTGAAGTATGATGAGAAATTGAACAAGTGCTTTAAATCATTTGATTCTAAATGAAAAACATTTTTATCCTTATCTATGAAAACGTTTCAATACTCATTGAGTAATGAAAGAGAAGAAATATGAAATATAATTAATAAGATGTTGTTTGATATTCAGCCCTCATTCTTACTTACTTGCAATGCACTTCATTCGATTTCACCTAAAGAGAGATAAAGTTTTATCTAAATATGTCCTTGGATTGGATTCTCTTCTAGAATACAGGGTATTTTCAGAATAGAATTTCATTTTTCATTTAATAACGGAGAAATGTAAGCTTTAATTGTTATTGAAGATAATTATAGTGAAAAATTCCCCAATAAGATAACTAAATCGAGAGCTTTGCTACTGGAGATGATGTCAATACCTGATTTGTCTTTCTTCTAATTGGTTCTTTGAATTTGCTTTTATTTATCTTTCTTTAATCATCAATTATTTGGTGGCTGAAAGCTCTAAAGGCGTGCTTAAAAAACTATCGTTTCTGTATAAATTCAGCTTCAATTTTCTGAATATGCATTAATTGTTTGGAAATAAATAGTTTTTCTGTTCAAGACTCAGAATTTACGATTTTTAAATATCTTAATCAAGTTTTCAAACATTTTATTAAATTATTTATTGTATAAATAAAGTTATCAAAACTTTGCTATTATGAGACTCGAAGCTCAAAAACCTAATTCCAATTTAACCACAGATGAAATATTGACATCAGAAGCGAATGGAGTCACTTCTGATATCAGTCATCTATCAGTCGGTTCATCAGTCAGTTCTCTACAAAATAATGCGAAGAATTTTGACACCATTACTCCGATTGTTGTCCAACAAATTGAAACAACTTCTTCGAGCTCTGGTCAACATCAACATTATGGACCCGTTAAGATGCCCATTAAGATCACAAACATCACAACTTCTCATCAAATAACAGATTCTCTACACCATAAGTCAAAGGTATTTAATACTAACTAAAATCAGTGCTGATATAAGTGCTGATCAAATGATTAATTGTATTAAAATGATTAATAAACAAATTTATAAAAGTCGAACGCATGCAATAATCACGCCTGTATGGGGTCAATAATGGCACAGACAAAACAGGGCACAAATATAAGAAGTAATGAAGAGGTTTTAGATCAATCCGTAGAATTTCTGGAACAATATTTCATTCATATGAAAAAGTGAGTCACAAAACTTCTTTATTGTTTTCTAAATATTTCAAATATTCTATTAATTCAATTTAATCTTATTGTGTGTTTATTATTCATTCTCAATGAATTCATTGAAACCAAAAGCAAATCAATTCTGTAAAAAATCAAAAATTAATTTAAATTTTCATCTTCAGATCGAGTTCAGATGGTTTGGCACAACGTCTCGCTGAAATAGCCAATGAAATTGAGAGAACGAATACTTATACTTTGACTGAAGATGAATTACACTTCGGAGCGAAGACTGCTTGGCGTGAGTTTAATATAGTGTTTAATGATTGAGCATAAATAATGAACGGTTTTGTTTAGGTAATGCTTCGCGATGTATCGGACGAATACAATGGAATAAATTAGAATTACAGGACGCGCGTTATGTTAAGACTACACAACAAATGTTTGATGCCTTGTGCAAACACATTCAACATGCCACTAATGGCGGAAATCTTAGGTTATTATAGCATTCAATTTAGTTTATCAATTTCTCTTTTATTATGCATCAAATATTTACGATTAATACTGTTTTAGGTCAATGATTACTGTATTCCCTCAACGAATTCAGGGCAGAGATGATTTCAGGGTTTGGAACTCACAACTCATCAGTTTTGCCGGTTATTTACAACCAGACGGATCTGTTATTGGAGATCCGGGAAGAGTTCAATTTACAAAAGTATGTCTTCTTCACATTTAACACTAAATTTCAATTGAGACCCGATGAATATTACTAAATGTCTTGAATATACCGTTAGATTTGAACTTTTAATTTTTGATTATAAGGTATGTCAAAAACTTGGCTGGAAAGGCAAAAACAGTAGATTTGATGTTCTTCCGATTGTAGTGTCAGCTCCAGCAGAGGGCACAAAATTTTACGAAATCCCTGAAGAATTAGTACTAAAAGTACGAATTGAACATCCTAGTTTCTCGTGGTTCAAAGAGCTGGAACTTCAATGGTATGCTTTGCCCGCTGTTTCTGAAATGATGTTGGATTGCGGGGGACTTCAGTTTACAGGCTCTCCTTTTAATGGCTGGTATATGGGAACAGAAATCGGTGCCCGAGACTTCTGTGATCCTCAAAGATATAATCTTATAGAGGTTTATATCTTAACTTTTATTATTAACTTATCTTTAAATCATTAATCTTTTACGTCATATAACAGGACGTCGCGAAAAAGATGGGTTTAGACGTATCAAATTCAACCACTTTATGGAAGGATAAAGTGCTCGTAGAGATGAATGTAGCCGTCCTTTACAGCTTTCAAAAATCTGGAGTAACTATTGTTGATCATCACACGGCTTCAGAATCTTTCATGAAGCACATGCATACAGAACAACGACAACGCGGCGGATGTCCTGCAGATTGGGTTTGGATCGTTCCTCCTATGAGTGCCAGTATTACTCCTGTCTTTCATCAAGAAATGCTTAACTACAGTTTGAGACCAAGCTTTGAATATCAGGTACGCTTATAAAGAAAAGTTGTGATCTATAGTTCAACTCAATTATAATGTTTAATATATAATCACAGGAAAAGGCGTGGAAATCTCTTAAATGGTCCAACTCTGGACTCAAATTAAAATATAGATTTGTTTCTGTTTCAAAGTTAGTCAAAGTCAAGTTGAACTTATTATTTATATTTGAATTTATATTTGAATTCTTATCGAACCATAATTTAAAGGTAATTAATCAAATTCATTTTAATAGAGCTGCGCTTTGGTCTGTTTTGCTCATGAGTAAAGTTATGGCCAAACGAGTAAAGGCTACTATTTTGTACGCATCAGAAACAGGAAAGTCAGAAAGCTTTGCACAAGAACTGGAAAAATTAATGCAAATGTCATTCTTTACGAAAGTTCAATGTATGGATGAATACGAATTTGATAATATAGAGAAAGAATCATTGCTTTTGATCGTGACCAGTACTTTTGGGAATGGTGAAGCACCTGATAATGGAAAGGTATATATTTATTGGATAACATTTTTCGTTTTACTTATGCTTGAATCAAATTTAGGAATTCTGGAAAAGGCTTTTCAAATTGAGTAGTTGTGAGAATAAGGGAGTATTGAGTGCTCTCAAATACGCTGTTTTTGCGCTCGGGTCTACACAATATCCAACATTCTGTGCTTTTGGTAAAAATATAGACCAAACACTTCAAAGTCTAGGCGCCACTCAATTGTTGTCAGTAGGATTAGGGGATGAACTCAAAGGACAAGAACAGGCTTTTCAATTATGGGCAAATCAATGTTTCAAAACCTCCTGTAATTCTTTTCAAATAGATATCAATCAGAATGAACTCTCATCAAGAAATTTTGATGAAAACTCTACGTATGATCACAATCAAGTCAGAATCACTGAAGTTTTCATTGATTGGAATGAACACCAGATTCAACATGAATTAGCGAGACTTCATCGCAAAAAAATATTTTCATGTAAAGTAATATCAAGAGTTCGATTACAACCCAAACAATCAGAAAGACAGACACTTCTCGTACGTCTGAGTCCTTCGAATACAATCGCTAAGAATATGTTTCATTACGAACCCGGAGATCATTTGGGAGTATTTCCTTCTAATCCTATAGAGATTGTGAACGCATTGCTCAGACATATCGGTTTCAAGGATTCAGATTCAGCTATTATTCAAGTACAACATCTAATTGATGGCAAATGGATGCCAGACTCTAGACTTCCGTCGTGTACATTGAGAGTCGCTCTCACTAATTATCTCGATATAACTACTCCTCCAAATCAGCACTTTCTTCAGTATCTGATAGATATGGCGAATGACTCTTCGGATAAATTCAAACTCAAAAAGCTTTCTCAAGTATGAATAGATTTGTTCATCAAATCATTGAATTGACAATATTTTGATTTTGATTTTTCAGGACATCGACGATTATGAAAAGTGGCGTTCATATAATTATCCGAATTTGGCGGATGTACTCAATGAATTTCCTTCAGTACACATCGATCCGGAGTTTTTGTTAACACAGTTGCCATTACTTAAACCGCGTTATTATTCAATAAGCAGTTCAAATAAAGTGACTCCTCTTGAACTTCACCTAACAGTTGGTGTTCTATCTTATAAAACACACGGTTTGCTTTAAATTAAACAAAGTATTCATATAAACCAATTGCTTAATAATTTATTTCTTTTCAAACATCAATAGATGGTTTGGGTCCTAAACGGTCGGGCGTTTGCAGCAGTTATTTTGACGGATTTCCAGAAGAAGATATTTCTTGCTTTTTACGAAGTGCTCCAGCTTTCAGATTACCAAATAATAAAAAAGTGCCAATAATAATGATCGGGGCCGGCAGTGGAATCGCACCCTTTAGGAGCTTTTGGCAGGAAAGAGAAGCGCAAATGCAAAGCGGAGAAACAATTGGCAAAATGTTTTTGTTCTTTGGCTGTCGTGACTCTAAATTAGACAATATATACGGTCCAGAAATTACTTCTCTGCTAAGGAAAGGTGTTCTCCACGAACTTTTTCTCGCAATATCAAGAGAGAAAGGACATAAGAAGGTAAACCTCTTTTCAAATTAATAGTTTTTGTTTGTATACATTTCATAAAAATTAAATTTAACAAAATTGAGTTCTTAAAAGTTCTAAATATTTTGATAGATTTAATGTAAAGACTTGAAAGTTTTGTATTCGTCTAAATGTACTTAATATGTAAAGTTATACTGATATATTGCAGCCAATAGTTAATTGTTCGTCTATATGTACGCTAACTTCAGATTATATCCAAAAAATCATACCACGGCTTATGAAATGTTTTCATTTGTCTGCTTTCGGTGATTATGACGTAACGCCAATTCTCAACAGTTGTGTAAGAAATGGTTCATTGCATGTGTTATCAAACAGTTTTAATAATTAATGTCTTTCACTAACATAAAAGCATTTTTGATAGCATTACGTTCAGGACCAAGTGTTCAAACAGAGAGCTCTACTCTATTGGTTACTCACTAATGAAAGCGCTCACATATATGTTTGCGGCGATTCACTAATGGCTGATGGGGTCAGAAAATCGTTTATCAAAGTTTTTGAGAGCGAAGCCAATATCAGCCAAAATGAAGCACAAAACTTTTTCAATGATTTGCTCGAAAACGGCAGATATCATGAAGATGTATTTGGAGTCATACATATATAATTCCTATTATATAGCTATCATTTATTCTATTTGAATAAAAAATCTCTTCAATAAAATCTAGTTCAATGGGATCAGTATCTCAGCTCAACTTAAGAGTCAGCTCGTATTAATTTTTGTGATTTTATAAGAAAAATTTTAAAAATACTATTATTGTAACTCAAAAATCACCAAATGTTAAATTACCGAAATTAATATATGATGTTCTGAATAAAATTCTGTCTGAATTATACATTTTCAACAATTATCATTAATTTCTCAATAATTTTATGTTAAATTTATTACAGAATCCTCTGTATTATATTTTAATCGTCATTCAAATTAAAAATGTCCCTAAATTTAGTGCCAAATTTTGAAACTTATTTTTATCAAATCTAGTGAAGCTTCAAATTGGAAGAAATTCTAGTTTTTTTTATCGAGGCTTACTTTTATAGATTGACAAATAAAATAGAGATTTATTTTGGTAACAAATGCTTTATTTGTAACATGAGTTTAACGGAAGTTATGACTCAAGTATTGTAGAATTCGTTATTTATTCAGTCGATGGAAAGAATTAAAGGCAAAATCTCTAAAATTTTGATGGCAAGTATGAAAAGAAAACTCAACAATTACTTTAGTGATCACTTGAGTCCTGTCGAAAAAAACCTCTCAATCTCTCCTTCTCGTTAAATATTTACATTTTTATTAAAATAAATAAAATTTGAATCATTTCTAACTTTTTGGGAACTCTATTATTTATGTGTTTCTCAAAATTATCATTTTCTTTGATAAACTAATCTTATATTAATATTTATGCATTGCTTTAATTTAAAAATTAATTCAAGATTTCTATTATAACTAAAGATTGAGATCAATTTTTAGAACAGTTGTCTCTCAATAAGAACCCTTTTCAAAGTGGACTCAATGCGATCTCAAACAGGCATTATGTAGTGGTAAAGATATTGTTTGCTTATTTACCATCAATTTTGAGTTCTTATTCCCAAGAAATTAGCTTTTATTTTAGATTTTATAAAGTTTTAAATTTATTGAAAGCACTTATAGATAATAACATTTATTTAAGTTTCATGCAAAAAGTCTCTATCAATTTGAATTTTTGAAATTAGATTAATGTGTTTGATATGAATATTCAATTAAATTATCTCATATTTTGTTCAAATATCAATTAGAAAGGAAATACCCAAAGAAACCACTCATTTAAGTGTTCAAAAGTATACACAATTATATGGCCTCAAGAAATAGAGGAATCAAAAGCTTAAAATTAATTAACTAACAGTCAGATGAAGAAGAAGTATAATAAAAGATGGCATACAATATAAGTTACAATTTTAAAGTAATCCTAATATATCTTTAACTCAATGTGTATAATAAAAAATTCTTCTTTTATTATTATTTGATTAAAATAACAAAAATGCAATCAAAATAATTATTAAAATGAAATAAAGTATTACTATGAAAATCAATTCTGTTGTTGTTTATTAAGAGAATGTAAATTACATTTAATAACAAGAGCTTTGAATGATGAGTACAATAAACCGTTAATGTATTGACATATTATTCAGTTAACATTTGCTGAAATGTAATAAACAATTTTACAAAATTAGTTCATTAGTTCATCTATTCTTCAATTTAGAAAATAAAGGCCTGAAAGTTAAGTATCAGAGAAATTATGAGAGCTCTCGAAGTTAATTAAAAACACGCTTTTCTCACAAAATTTATGTTCACTAAAAACTTTCAATACATTTGTTTGTTAGGGATTTCTCTTAAGTGACAATATAATGAATTATAATTTAAATCCTCAACTTTTTTCAATAATTACAGATTATTTCTATTATAAATGTTATAATAATTAATTAGATTTCAATTTCAATCTGACGGCCGTTTTTCCGAAAATTTTTTTGTAAATTCTTCGGCGTTTTTGAAGAATTTTTTCCTATCTTTAGAATATTCTTCTGCTAAATCAGTTCTTAAGGGATGTTCAGGTTCGGGATCATTGACTAGAGCTACCAATGCCTGAATCACTATATAATATGTGAATTATAATTAATTATGATATTAAATAAGTATTATATGAATGAATACAAACCCTGATCTGTTTTTGTGGCCGGTTTCCAATTCTCTGCTTGAATGATAGGTAGACAGACCTGACCCTTTTCATCAATGTTTGGGTGATATATCTTTGTTCGAAAAGTTATTTTCGGCGGTTTGAACGGGTATTCGGCCGGAAAATTAATCTCAATCCTAAACGCGCCCCTATTATAGGGCACACTTTCCTAATATACATAATTAATACATCGTTTATTATTATTTTATTATAATTTCATGAATATTTCTCATCAATATTAATAAGTTATTAATTAGTAATACTATAAATCAATTATTCAAGAGATGTTGTAATCAAATGAATATTAAGTAAATATTAATAACTTATGATTGATAGATATGGATAATGATAACTAATGATAACTAATGAT
>JAQFXV010001242.1:0-14443 GCA_034694065.1 Camisia spinifer
TTGAATGCAAAATTGAATGCAAAATTGAATGCAAAATTGAATGCAAAATTGAATGCAAAATTGAATGCAAAATTGAATGCAAAATTGAAAGCCTTCACGTAAAAATTGGAATATCCTTAAATCCTATGATATCATACAATTTGATCACTATTTTGATATGAGTTAATTTAATTCAAAATTATGAACTCATTCAAATTTATGGGTCAAACATGATTCTGATTGTCTTGAAGATAACTCATTTATCAATTATTTTACATTAAATTAATTTCTATTAAAAATTCAAATAACCTTTATTTTGTTTATTACTATAAAATAAAAGCTTGCAGAATTTCCACACAAATATTCAATTTAAGTAACTTAACAATTAAGTTGTTTACTCATGTTTTTTGTTTCACTATATAAATGATTGTGTCTATTGAACCAATGAGAATACAGGCCTCATCGGTTGCTCAATATTAACCTCGTTTCGAATCTTCATTTGAATAAGACGTCCCTAAAAGATAACCACAACTTCAGATGGTTCATAAAATTGTGATCCATGTTCTAGTTTGAAATTTACGGCATAAGTTTCAACAAAAATAGGTCTATTTGTCCGGCAAGCGTTGTGTAGTGTTATATCAATTTTAAATATAATAATAACTTTATCTTCATTTTGATGGTTGAATAAACCAAATCCAATCAATCTAATTCTCCAAATTATTTGAATCAGCCCATATTTGCCTTAATCATTTATTTAATTGTTATTCAAAGTATTTACAAATTATCATTAAACACTTTCTCGAGCATTGTTTGTGTAATCAAATAAGTTTCTCAAACTATTAAACTTACTAATTTATTTCGCAGCTTTCAAAACCGTATTTGTTTCTTTAGAAGTGCGCAAAACTGTTTTGACCTCATTTTTTCAAAATTCCTAGAGAGTCAGAGTTTGACCTCAAAATGACCCTCCCCTCACCTTCCCTTTGGCAAATAGTGATTACAGTTTATATTAATGTAATATTATTAAACAAACAAACAAATAAAAAAACAATTAATCGCAAATTTTCTTATCAATCCAATTTAATCATGTTTAAACTTTAAAAATATATTCCCAGATTCCTTCTCTAAAAATTATAACAATGTTTTGAATTTCAGTTATTATATACAAGAATTTTGATGAATCCTCAGTAAATTAAAGTGAAGCCCTCACATAATAAAATCTTATTTTTAATGTATTAATAATGGGAATTATTTAAAATATTTGAACTTAGATAACATACATTTTCAAAGTCTGTGCCATAAAGATTTAATGTGAATTATAAGTATTCATTCTTTTAATTAATATAGAAATCAAAATCAAATCCCTTGTTCATTAAAAAAAAACCTGACTGATTGTGGTAATAGATTATATTTTGCTAAAGGATTATTTATTAGATTTTCATGATTCGATTTGTGATAATAATAGTCAAATAATTCTTTTAATGTGAAGTTCAATAAGTTCGAGGATTATCACCAAGTTTCATCGAATTGAAACTTATCTAAGTTTTATCAATTCAAATATTTGGTTTAATTGAAACAAATTATTATGCGAAATCATATCACTTTTTTTTTAGTAAAACAGCTGTAAGAGTAAGAGTAAATTCAAATTTTTCAACAATATCTCCTACATTTAGAGGTTTTTTAGTCTTAGACAAAATATTAACTGACCGATTTATATTAAAATATTGTTAATTAGTTCAGTTTTATTTCTGTTTTCGGTTTGGGTGGAAAAATAGTAAAATTTGATGGCCTTATTCATAATTATTACATTACTCTTACATTAAGTCACAATGTTTTCAATGATAATTTGAGTTAATAAATTATACTTAAGGATAAGTTATTAAAAAGTTGACTTTAATAAATTTGACACAATAAAGACTCAAACAACAAATAAAATAAATTAACTCATTCAAATTTAAATGAGCTTGTTTAACAATTTTTTTACAATTTTTCAACCAAAAACATCAAATTCTTGTTTATTGATCATAACTTATGGTTATTGATTTTGAATTTATTCATTATTTCTCGATTCATAGCAGATTTTTGATTAACGATTTCAATTCGACAAAATATTGCTCATTTCTTTTTCTATTTTAATTTTAACTGATTTTTTTCCAAATCAAATGCTAATCAAATTTTTATAACAGTATTTTCACTATTTTTCTATATTTAAGAGGTCAAGAAGGGAATACTTAATTCATGTTTCGCAACAGGAATAAGTCATAAGTATTCTAATACTTTTCTTCTTATAAAATTAATCTACAGTCTGACCCCGATTTTGGCAATCTATCTGAAATAATACCTTTATCATTATTGAAAAGGGTCAAATCTTAGATACTAATCCCCGAGATATTTTTCACATTTGTTCAGATCGTCATTAGAAAAAAGGTTTCTGTTACAAGAAGTTCATTATACAAATAAATTTTTAATATTTTAATTTAAACGATACTGTAGAGAAAGCAAACTATGTGCATCAACTTTTTTCAATTCAATTATAGATACAGGTACTTATACTTGGTTTCATTTATAAATATTAAAAAAATACTTTTCTCAATGCATAAACTCAAATATTGGGAAGACTTTTAGAGAATGCGTGGAATAATTCCTGATATTTTAATTACATTTTGTGAACTCTTTGAAATTCGAACTGTATTCGAAATTAATTCATGGAAATTTTAGTCTTGAGGGCTCAAAAATTCAAGGATAATTCTTTGGAATAAATCCTTGAAATAAAATCAATATAAGTCCTTAAAAATAAAGATATCATACTTTTAACTCGTAATACTTTTAACATATTTAATTGTAGTTGAAAATTAAATTATCATTTAATACTTTTGATCTTCATTATACTAATTCCTGTTCACATTATCAAGGTAAATCATAAACTATAGTGCTCATAAACAAAATTACTCTCTTGTGCTTCAAGCTAAAGGGCTTATTAATATTTAATCAAAATTATTTGTGTAAAATTTATAATTATCAAGTTTTCGTCAAAATTTTCAGGTATTTGCATAACAATTGGATATTCTAATAGACAATATTGATATCAAAAAGATACTCTATTTTAATGTGCCCAAAATTCAAAGGAATTTAAATTAAGAAAAAGCAAAACAACTATATTTAAAATTGTTTTTTTCTAAGTAAAACTCTTTTTAGTAAACAACTAAAACTTTGGTTGATCTATTTCCTGTAAGTTGTGTCAATTTAAATTTAAATTTCATATCTGTGATCACGTTTTCTTTAGTTTACTTTCAAAAGTTGTCTTAAATATTAAACCAGTCTTTAAAACTAAGTTCTATGTTCTAAGTTCTAAGTTCTAACTTCTAAGTGGCGCACGCAGTCAGATCATTGTTGCAAAATAAGGATAGCAAAAATCATTTTACGTGTTTGGTGTGCAGTCAATACAGTAATGTAAACTCAAACTATAATATTGCTTAATGTGAGGGTACTTTCATTTTTATGTCAAAAATCTCTAATTCAAATGGATTTGGTTTATTTGTTCACCTTTTAGTCATCAAATTAACAATCGTCGCAAGTGTTTCAAGTTTTCTCTAATTTTAAAACAATATTTGGAATTTTGTAAATGTTGGCAAAACTCGAATCTTGATCATAAACGAACAATTTAAGTGACTTTATTCTAAAAGATGGATAATTGCGAGTCAACCGAAAAAAGCGATCGAACGGAAAATAAAAACTTGACTGAAGTGACTATCGATATAAATTGTAACGAATTAATAAACGGAGTTATAAAAGAAGAGCAAAATGAGAAACAAGATATTGAAACTGAAACCAAAATTGATTCAAATGGTTGTACATGTTTTGGTTATAAAAGCTCACAAATTAAATGGTTGACAATCTTATGGCTTATTATAATTCACTGTTTGGCAGTTTATGCTTTCATATATGCAATGGTAGAACCGATTAAGACATTAACAGTCATTTTTTCAGTAATTCTTGCGGTGGGTTCAGGTTTCGGTGTGTCTGTGGGGGCGCATAGACTTTGGGCCCATCGATCATTCAAAGCTCGCTGGCCTTTAAGACTCTTATTGGTCATTCTCGAAACCATGTCCATCAATGGCGGAGTCTTTTCATATGCTCGCGACCATAGAAACCATCATAAATTCGTTGACAGTGATGCAGATCCTAAAAACGCAAAAAATGGATTCTTTTTTGCTCATATCGGTTGGTGGACTGTCAAAAAGAAAGAAGATGTTCTCATTTATGGTAAAAAACTATCAAAACAAGATTTAATGGATGACCCCTTAGTTATGTATCAGCAGAAGCTATACTTTCCTCTCGTTATATTGTTGGCCATTGTATTTCCGACTGTAACGCCTTATATTCTATGGAACGAAAAATTATTGACTTCTTTTTTAATATGTTTTGTATTGAGAACTGTATCTGTAATGCATCACTTATTTACTGTCAACTCAATCGCACATATTATAGGTAATTATCCATTTTTCAATCATTTAATTTAAAACTAATTGCTCTCTTCAAATAATATGCCATTTTTTATTTAATAAATATTGCTTTTCTTTTCTATATCATTCAATTCAGTTAAACTCATTCAAAGTAATGTGTAATCAATGATAAACCAAAAGTAAAATAGAGCAAAAAAATATGTTTATTCAAAAAGAAATACAGCACTTATCTTAATGTATGATTTCCTTGAATTCCCAAATTTAAACCGCTTCTGGCTATAGAACTATTTAAACCTTCAGAATTTTGGGAATTCAACTCAAATATGTACACATGTCTCAAGGATTTTCATTCAGCATATTATCAATTGATAGAATCTATTTGTAATTTTCCTCTGTTTATAGAGTACTGTAAATCAATATCTACAATACATTGAAGTTGACGCAGCTCTCTCTCTCTCTCTATTTCAATTTTAAATTAATTGCTTTGGATAGAGTATTGCGGCAATTAAAACATTTTACCAAAAAACATTATTTTCATTAATAGAAAAGACACTTAAATAGTAACGTGTAATCCTTGGAATCAATCGATAATATAGAATCGAAGCAATTTGGATTTTTACGATTTTGTTCGGATTTCAATTTCAAATACTTAAAAATCAAACCCAATTTTTTGACTCTTATCTAAATTGAATGAACTGAATAAGCATTTTACGTGAGATGTTTTTTTAATAACAATTATGAATCATAATTAAGGAACTATAGTTTTCTTTAGTCATTCAGTTGAAGGCAATTTGGTTTTGTATCATAAGAGAAGTTATCATTGAAAGAAAAAATGATTAAAATCTCTGCTTTTAATGAAAAACAAGCTAATAGATTACAGGTTATTACGTCATTTCATATGTCCCTCATCAACAGTCAGATCAAATTCTAAATATTTTTAAATCAAAGTATACTAACATTGTTGAAGATGAGTCTGAATTTTTTAATTTATGTTAGAAAATAGACAGTTTATAGATTAATCGTTTAATTCTGTCCATCATCACCTTTACTGCTTTAAAACTTGCTTTAAACTTGCACATGCTGTTCCCTACACTACTTTTACGTTCATAACCTAACCCATCATAACTTATCAACTTTATACTCATTCGAGATAAATATTGCACAATTATTCTCCAAATTCAAATGTTTTCAGATTTTCTTCATTCAAATCTCCGGATGTTAAAAAACATTTACTATTCAACTGAACTCAAATCCAATTGAACTAAATGACCAAGTTTTTGGAAAAGTAGATGTAATTTTTCAAAATGGGCGTTTCTCACTCTGATATTTTAGATACTAGTAACTGTTCTAGTCCTGATTCTAGCTCAGAAAATGGTATCTTTTCAAAATCCAGAATTTTGAAACCCAGAAAAGTCAAACCCCAGATATATTTCAGAAAATAGTGTTTAAAAGTGTTGAACATTTGAGTTTATTGTGTTAGGTTAGTTCGTGCAAGGTTAGGTTGTGTTGTATAAGGTTAAGTTAGGTGAGCTCATGTTATGTCAGCATTTTCAACACTTTTAAACACTTTCGTTTGGCAAACTTCTGGATTTTGACTTTTATTGATTTTTAAATTATGGTTTTTGGGTTCTGGGTTCTGAAGTTCTGTGTTTTAACATTCGGGGTTTTAAAATTCGGATTTTTCACGGTTAATCTCAGAAAATACATATGAAAAGGAGATCAGTTTTCAGAATCACAGCCTTAAATATTCTATTACCTTATTCTATTAGCTTTATGAGTAATTGAATTCACATGGCTCAATATGACTTTGAGCCATTTGAATATTTTATATCTTGATTTTCCATTAAATTTGATGGGTATGTCACATGTATGTGTATATAGCTCTTATCTATTTCGAGCTATGATTTTTCGAAGTAATTATTTCATTCACCATTGATTGTATGAATATTTTCAATGCAAATATTTCTCACATTTCAATCTGATTATGAATCGATCAAAAAGATTTTGAACAATAACTCAATTTTTATCATACTTGAATTTTATAGGGATATAATTTATTTAACTAAAAATCTTCTGATATTTTCTAAAAATAGGTTCACGACCATATGATAAAAATATAGGACCGACAGAAAGTAAAATCACCATGTATTTATCCTTAGGAGAAGGTCTGTCTCAATTTGATTAGTATAAAAAAATATTCTCTTTTAGTTAGACACAATCAATAATTTTGAACTTGATTTTTTATGTTAGGATCACATAATTATCATCATTCGTTTCCTATGGTAAGTAAAAAGGGCTTTAAAATCAAAGCTAACATACATGGACAAGGTGGTTTATATTTGCTATGGGTGTTCAATAGACATTTTAGGCGGCAAAACACAATTTTTAGGGCCTAAATGTCGAGTCCTAGTTATTATTCAAAAGGATTTTATTTTATGTTTAAATTATAGGATTATGCAAATTGTGAGAAAAAATGGTGGGAAGTATTTAATCCATCAACTCTATTTATCGACGTTTGTTGCATGTTGCGGTTGGCATATGACAGGAAAAAACCATCAAAAGAAGTTGTTCAAGGAATTATTCGAAGAAAAGGAGATCCACAATATTTTGAGAAAAGTTATAATCAAAGTTTATTCAAACGAATTTTACTTGGGGCAATTGACTGGCTATTTGGATGCATCTTCGCTTTCTGGCCTGTTTGGATACCTCTCGTTTTCAAAATTATAACTTCACGGCAAGTTTTCGTCCTTTGAATGTTGGAGCATTAAAAAAATTTATCATTTTGGAAAATTATATTTTTCAAATTAGTCAGTTCAAAATTTTTTTGTTATTTGGCTTCTTAAAAGTCCTCTTGAAAACAGAAAAAGTTTTCCTAATTCTCTCAGGTGAAATAAAAATTTATATAAAACATTTCAGAATTATTATAACTACATTTTATGCATATATAGTTTAAACATTTGGTCTTTTCGAAAGAATGACTTGTTTCGTGATTAAGGAGGATGAGCTGTTCAGATTAGTTCAACAAGGTTTAAATGCAAATTGGACAGATAATTATGAATAAACAAGGCATCAATATTTAACACAAATATAAATGTATCTACCCGATTTGTATTTCAACTATTTTTCTAATATAATATTATAGACTTGAAAAGTATATTCCAATCAAATATAGTTATTGAAAATAAATTTTCCTTAATAACATTTATCAGGTTCAATACAGTATAGTTATGAATTTTCCTTAATACAATTTGAGTACAATTTGAATACAATTTGAATACAATTTGAATACAATTTGAATACAATTTGAGTTAAATATTTGTGTTAAATACTGATGCCTTGTTTAATTTAAAATCAAATTTGGAAGCTTGTTTGAAATTTTTATATCTATCAAGGCATTCGACACTAATATATTTAAACTCGAATCGTATTTTAATTGTTTCAATCGACCAATCGATCGTTCACATCAATTGATATTTTTAAACCATCATTAAGAACGACCATTTGTTAATAATAGCAGACATTTCTCTAGAATTATTAGTAATGGCTCTTTGTTAAAAACAGCTGACATTTACATAAGTCTTTGTGTATTTTTTGCAATGGTCCTCCTATAAGCTTTGAAACAATAAAAATTGAATCGATATTGACCCTCATTTGCTAACATTCTTTTTCAAAAAATATGTCAATTCATTTATATTATTCGAAACCAATTCAAGAATTTTTTAACAAACCTAATAATTAATTAAATGAATTAACAAAACTTAATAAATAGGTTTCATTACTTCATTACAACTTTATTCATCCCAAAAGACAGAATAATTTAAAATATTGTGAAAATATTTATTTCTATTCCATCAGTAATCTATTTATTCCAAATTAAATCATACAATATTGATTCAATCGTTCATTGCTTTGAAATCTGACTTCAAATATTAAGTTGAGCGCAAAGTAAATGAGTTTCAGTCAAAACAAAATAACTTTATAATTTTTAAGAATATCTCATTTTTATAACAGCTAATTACGGATTTACAAATTCCTTCGTGAGTAAAAAATTGAATTCTTTCAAATATCAAAGTTCAAAAGCTTTTGTTCAAATCGGATGAATTTTGACAACCCTTTCCCAGAATTCCAAAAATATCTCTTATCTGACCCACACCTGTAGCATAATGGGGGGAACTCAGGAAAGACTATATTGATTCCAACTAGTTTTCCAAATTATATCTTCAATACAAAATACGATCCTGAAAAATTGATAAAATGGTCTGTTGAAATTGAGCTTTTCCATAATTTTATTTTTAATGTGAATAAATATGTGAGAAACAATTAACAGCAAGATTTTTAAATATCGATAATACAAATAATATGAAAACAGATGAAAATATTTCAATCATATGTTCGTTTCGTATCTTAATTTACTTAAAATAAACCTTCAGTTTTGAGTGATTTTTTATTTTTACGATTCATTGGATGGCGTCATCGATGGCAAAACTCCAGTGCAATTTTCATCCACATCAGCGCAAAGCACATCTTAATAATACTTATGAACCACTTGTCTCTTGCTGTTAAACAGTTTATGTTTAAATTTGTCATTATGAGCATTGAATCAAAATCTAAATGTAAACAATTTTTATAAAACCCAATTACAAGAAGAAAATTTTTAATCCTGTATTAAATTAAAATGTGAGGGATATTTTTTTTTGTTTCCTGTGATTTACTACTCCAGCAAACCTTTCAGGGATACTTCATAACAATGAATGTGTTATTTTTAACTTTCATTTGCTAAGAAGAAAATTCAAATTGTTATGAATTGAAGAATTTCAATTAAGTTTTATATGAGCGTGAATTGAGTGACAATTTTTTTTAATCAAATTATAATTTTGTGCTCAAGTATAATGAAAATTTGCAATTTTCATCCGAGAACTTCTAATTAAAATAAAAATTATGATAACTCAATATCCTGATAAATCAATCAATCATGTTATGATGAAAATGTTCCTACGATTCATTACTTCTTAAGAAAACGGAATTATTTGTAATAAATCTCAAAAATGATTTCAAAAGATTCATTTGTGATACAAAATACTCATTTATTTATCTCAATTTTTCACCCTTTGATTTTGATGATAATAAGAAGTTTACTGTTCCAACTTCTGAAAACTTTAATGACTAATTCAAAAGTAAAATGAAACTCATAACATAATTATTAACAATTATTCAAATGTGATATAATTTCGAACAATATTTAGTGGATTACTGAAGCCAAATATAATGGCAATCGCTATGAGAGGAATCGGTCCATGGGATAAACTTTTCCAAAGATTCAAAGATAAACGACAAAGAAAATTTAGAAAGTAAGCTTGCATTGAAAAACCACAATTAAAACAAAAATAATTGTGTTTTTCATATTTTTATTGAAATTGAAATGATTTGATAAAATACTTTCGTTTGTTAATGACTTACTTTGAAAGTTGTTATAAAGTTCAATTACATTGAAAAAGAAATATCTTTAAAATCAATTTTTAATAATTTCATTATTGTGAAAGTCTCATTGCACTCAATTTCCTATTTATTATACCATTCATCTAAAAAACTGGAACAAGATTCGTATCTAAATTTACCACGAGGTTAATAAATAAAATAGAGAGATGTCATGCAGAATGTATTTATGTAAAAGTTTGTTTTTAAGATAAGCTGTGCCAATAAATTGACAAAAGTAGTCGTTATGTGGCTTGAAATTAGATCTTTAATACTTTTCATTCAACTTTGGCCACTGTTCCTAAAAAAATCATTTTATAGATTTCTATTTTGAATAGAAAATAAAAGTAATACGAATTTTCATTTTAGATTCTGACCGATTTTATGTAATCTGAATATTATTTTTCAAATTTTAAATCAAATTATTTTGAATCATTTGCATTATATACCTGTTTGAACGCAAAATATATCCATTATGGTTTTGCAACTAAATGAGAAATATATTATTGAATTTCTCAATCACTCGTTCACAACTTTCACAATTTTGTGTCAAGAAAACGAAAATATTATATTTATGATAATAAATTACTTCATAAGTTTTCCAAGTTCAAAATAAAACATTCTAGGTTAAATATCTCATCACAATAGAGCGATAATTATTTCTTGGTTCATATATCTTGGATTTTTTAATTCTATCACTTAAGTTGAGAAATTATGAAGCTTTGAAAAAAATTTATCCTCATTGTGTATATGGGATAAAATTGATTTTTCGATTGAATGCTTGAACTCCGAGAAAACCCTTTCAAGATATTGAAGTTTTATTAACAAGAAACTTCAATATTTTGGGAGGAGTTTCTCTGAATGATGAATCAGGTCGAGAATAAGCATGATAACTGAAAACTCAAAAGGACAAACTTGGAGCGCACACTATATGCTTCATTTTGACTTTATGAACATGATTGTATGTTTACAAATATGGAAGCTATAAAAAACTCAAATTTCAATAATTTCTAGTTTAGGAGGCTGTAGCTTGCATGCTAAAATTTTTTTCAGCCTTATAAAAATACGCGTATTCAACCATTTTTAGATCTATTATCAAATATTTCATCAGAATTCGAAATTTTCGACCAGTTTCTCTGGGAGATTTACCCTATATATTCAATTGAAGACAGTAGTTAGGTTAATTTCCCTCGATCAAAACATCGGTCCCAACATGAGGATAACTCAAAAAAAATTTCGTTGAAATTTGTGAAGAAAAAAGTATTTCAAACCACGAAAAACTGAAGCTAATGCTTTGAAAATGACTGTAAAGACTGTACAGTATATTTTAAGTTATGAAAAATTTGGTCCACAAAGTAACTCAATATAGTGCAAACCTGAATTAGAAACTTAATACACAACTAATTGTTTCTGAAATTTGGATTATCTAAGAAAAGATTTGGCTAATGTTTGCAAAGCGTATGAAAATAAATTGAAGTGTAAACATTAAAGAATTGCGCACTCATCATAATATGATGGGTTCAAGTTTGTAAGATTTTCTCTCAAAACCTCCAACTAAAACATACACATGAAACCAAATCCAGGTTTCTATTAATGATCAATGATCAAAGTTCAATGATTTAGACCAAATTTAAAGTATGATTTTATGTTTATCACAAAAAGCCACTAATCAAATTTTTTATGCATATTTTAAAGAGTGGGTTAACTTAAGTAGAATTAGGGTCAAAACCCAGAATTTCAAAACCCATAAATATCAAAACCTAGAAATTTTTTAGATTATAGTGTTTAAAAGTGTTGAAGATTTCTTTAATGATTTTTAATTGATTTAATTCATAAATTTTGATGATCTAATGAATTGATACAATAATTAAACCCGTATTATAATTTAAATTCTCGATGCTGTATCTCATACTTTAAATAATTAATTGTTTATTTAAGCTTACTTTTTATTTTTAGTTTAATTAATACATTTAGAAATTTATTTCTACTTATTCATAAGGTATTAAAAATGAAAATTGATTACTATTAGTGAAACCCATCAGCTCAATTCACTCAGCTTGAGCTGAGCTAAGCTGTGGGATCATTGAGCTATGAGCCGAGTTTGCCAGCTCACAAGTAATTTTAAACTGGGCTCAGCTCAGCGCGAGCTCAGCTAATGGTGCATATATGTTGAAAAATCTTGTGTAAAACTTTAAAGATTTCATTGCAAATCTCAATTTAAACAATTAATATGACTTTTACAGGAAGATTAATAAAAATCATGAGACTTTCAATTAATAAGAAGATAGTTTATTGACTATGAATTACAAAAATAATAATATGAAAATACAAAACACCCACAGCGGTGAAATCGAAAGGCTAACGATTTTTAAAGAAAGCGTCAATAAAGGCTTGTCTAACATCTAACAATAGGCATAACAAGTTAACTAAGCCAAACATTCGGCATTCGGACGTTTAAAATGTATTGTTGAGCGTTCTATCTCTTAAGTCAATACCAGGGTCTTTCATAACCATTCGTACCCTAGAGCAAAAACTCTTATAGATAGAGTCAAATCGGTTTCATTTTTGAATTCAAAGTCAAAAAACACATATAAATTGTGAATTTGACATTGCTAGCCTAAACATATAACAAGCAAATCGGAATATTAGCAATATTTTTAGATCCATTTTTTCGTTACTTGAAATCTAAAAAATATTTCAACTGATATGAAAGGATGAATTACTAATTTCAGTTTTTTCTCTGAAAAACATGATAAAAATTCATTCTAATCATCAGTTTGTCTTAGATTCTTATATTAAAAAATTTTGACACTTTTTTGATAAATTGCCTGTAAACATTTGAATGAATTCACACAAAATTCTGGGCTAAGAAAATTTTCTGTAAATTTTTCTTAAGGTAATTTTACACAAAGAATCCAAATTTGGGATTCATTTGTCCATATCGAAAGAGATTTTTGCTGTGGAGTTTTTTATCCCAACATCAAAGATTAAATAAAAAATTTTGAGAATATTCCGATTGGCTTGTTACATGTTTAAGCTAGCTATGTGAAATTCTCAGTTTATATGTATTTTTTGACGTGGAATTCAAAACTGAAATCGGTTCAGCTCTATATATGATAGTTTGTGCTCTAGGATAGGGGACAAAGGTTATGAAAGACCCCGGTATATTGAGGCATTATATAAGAGTATTCATAAGCATTACATCCATTTGGGGTTTGGAGAAAGTCCCTAATTTATTGGTTTAGTTTAGATCAGTGATCGGCAACTTATTTCAACTAAAGGGCCAGAAGCCCAAAAAAGTCCAACCGGGGGGCCGCAGAAGGAAAAATTATCAAAAATATTGAATTTTAAACTAGATTTTATCCAAATTGAGGTATCATTTCACAGAATTCTTGCTAAAAACTCGAATTTAAAATGTTGAGAAAGGCCATAAAAATCATTCAATGGGCCGCCACTTACCGATCACTGGTTTAGATTAAGTTAACTGTCTTATCAATGAATGAGAGTTATGAACTCGAGACACAGAAAATTATTGAATCACTGAATCTTATCAGTGGAAAAACTTGATATGAAAATACACTACGACTAACAATCACTACTTTAAAAGCTTAAAATTTTTGCTTCAATGATTGAATGCTTTCAAGTATTTTGAACTAATCGTGCTTGAAATCATGATGTGAAATATGTTATGATGATAAATGGTTCATAACTTTAGTTCATAACTTTCATGCATTGATAAGACAGTTAACTTAATTCAAACTTAAACTATAAATAAGTGACTTTTTTCTTTTCTAAACCCCATTTATAGTTTTTCACTGGGATTTTACTTTCATAGTCATTATTAATTCTTTAAAAAGTATTGTTGAGCTGGCTATCCATCAATATAAAGAGTCTTAATAATATACATATTTTGTGCATTTAAATCCAGCCCTTTAATAACTTTTTAAAGTATTTTAACTTTTAATTGCAATAATGTTTGTTCTATTATATAAAATCATAATTGTTGAGCTTCTTTTCGAATATTCAACAGAAACCCTGAGTTAACATAATTATGATCAGTACTTGTTTTTCTACTAATATGGGCTGTATTTAATGTAATCGAAAGTTTAATGTTTACTCTACAAAATACTGAATGATTGATTTTGAACCATTTACTTTCAATAATGGATATACAGTAAATGTTGACTGAAATTAAGAAAGATAGTGATCATTTGAAGAAAACTAATCATATTGATTGAGAACAAATGTAATGTCTATAGACTTAGTTATATGTTTATTATAGTTTGACATGTCACGTTATTGATCTGACTAATGCTAACTTATATTGTATTTTCAATTATATTGTAGTTAAATTTAAACAATATGACAAATATTTTTGAAAAAGTGCTTTAGCTATCTTTGCTTATGCATTAGTATAAAATGTGTAAAATTAAGTTCGTATTAAACGAGTAATAAATGTGGATATTTTATATAAGACCATACGCGGGAATTATTCACATAAATGCTGAGATATCTACTCAGCGCAAACTCAT
>JAQFXV010001243.1:0-14434 GCA_034694065.1 Camisia spinifer
GCTCAAGCTCAAGCTCGGAATTTTAGTTTGAAGCTTAAGCTCAAGCTCACGATTCCAAGATCAAGCTCAAGCTCAAGTTCGGAAATACGAGCTTATGTGCATCATTACTTATATGAAAGGTCTCGACCACGTGATAAGCACGCAATAGATGCCGCCTTTTCTTTAATTTTGGACCAAATTTGAAAATTTGAAAATTATAAAATTATATGGAACTATTTCAAATTTTATGAAATTATTTCAAATTTGAATAATTAAGGTGTGATTGAGGTGTATGTGTAAATATCCAATTTTCAATAAATTCATGAAATTTTGTCCAAAATTGGGGGGAAAAAGTCTGGATAGTATTGTCTGCTTATTAGTCAAAAATCCTATTTTCAAAATAAAAAATGTTATCAATTCAAAAAATATATATAATATTTTTCGATGTATTTGAGAGAAAATTAATTAAATTTTTAGTTTATCTCATGAGGAAATGAAAAGAAAACAAACTTTAAGCTTTTAATTATCATAAAATAACAAAAACAGTATCAACTGATTCATTAATGTGGAAAAGACTGGAATGAACTTTTTAGAAATATTGAAAAGTATCAAAAACATATGTTACACTTTTGTAGAAACAAATTAACTCTAATTTATAACAGTGTTGAAACATGATAACTATGTTCCAGTAATTTCTATTTCATCCAATAACTTATTTCAACAGATTGATAGCATAATATTCAATTTTCTTATACAGTATGGTAACATTCATTCTGGCATTAACCTTAAGATTGATTTTTATCATTATTAGTAAGCTATTATTTGAGTGTAAACTAATGTGTTCTCATTTTTTGCGATGAGAGAGAGAGAGAGAGAGAGAGAGAGAGAGAGAGAGAGAGAGAGAGCAATGATTGAAACAGTATTTGTAATGAAATATTTGGAAAAACTAGAATATCTAAAACAATTCAAATAAATAATTGGCTTATTATTTTTCCTCAATTATTGATATAATATACCATATTTTATGCTCATTCTTAGGTGAAGAGCTTAGTTGATTGACCATAAAGTTTGATATATTAATAATAAGTTATTAAACTGTTCGATGATTTGATCATTTAGTTTCGGCCCCACAACTAGTGCTCTATCACTTTAATACTGTTGTTTGTTTGAACTGCTTTTGTTATTGAACACATCATTTAACCAGTGGTGCACAACAATCCATTTCGAACGGTTTAATCTTCGATTCCAATAATTTAACATGAAATATACATGTTTTATTTTGTTAAAACAATACCATATAAATTCATACGAATTAAAACTGTTTCCACCCTTTATATCCTTGGTATTCACTTTTGATTTATGGTATCTTTTGCTCCAAAAATGAACATAAAAAATTATCTTGATAATTTAATCGAACCCGAACACTATTATTAAAAATAGATTGAGCACAAGTGTTGAAGACGAGTACTGAGTACGGTGTCTTTCCTAAAGATCCAAAAGCAAAAGACCGAACGTCCGAAATCCATAAACCCGAAAAACCAAAAGCCCGAAAATATTTCAATAAATGATGTTTTAGACTGAAAACTCATTATTTGAATAACTGATCAGTTATTATATTATTTTTATCCTAAATCTCACATTATTTTATTTACAAGAATAAAATATTTTTTCTTCAACTATTACTTTAAATTAAAGCTGAAATGAATGATCTAAAAAGCAAAGTTCATAAGTTTAGTATAAAACATGATTTATTGAAATGTTTTCGGGCATGCAGTTCGGCCTTTTGCTTTTCGGCCTTTAGGACTATAATCCTGAGTACATCACTGACTGACTTGTAAAATCCAAAGAGGGTAATAATCCATTGGGATTGACTCTACTTTCTATTTGTTTATTTTGTTGAACACTTTTATTTTTCTTAAAACATAAATACCATTACCTGTAAATTTGATGAGGATTTCACGCACTCAATAGTTAATGTTTGAGTAGCACAATCTCTTTTTTATGTTGTATTAATGTTTTTTGTTTTCCATTTGGTGGCATTTTTGAAGCCCATCATTACCAATAGTATATGAAAGTGATAAAAAACTAGTTTCTATTGTTTTTTTGCACAAGAAAAGTCGTGTATCATCAAAACCATTCTTTCTTCTGTTGTCTAATAGTATTTGCTGTGATGATAATGAATGAGTTCGAGATAAAACATTACGTGAAACCCAACAAAAGTATAACAAACAAAAAAGAATGTTTTACTTACAAGTTAGAAACGAAGCAAAAAATCTAACATTAAACAGATGAGAAAAAATTTCTCTATCGTTAAGATGGACTTGAAATATAAGACTGAATTACATTTAATGGATGTATTTTATTAGCTTATTATCGCTTCAAAGATTTGAATTAAAAGTTAATTTCAATATTATTTATATTTATATTTAAATATTTGAATTTGCATTCAATTCCCTTAAGCTTTCAATTATATACTTAAGACTGGTTTGAAGTGAATCAAAGATAAAAGAAAACTCAATTAAAAGTTATCGTCATTTGACAAGAACAATGTGACACTAACTTAGAGACAATCAACACCTTTAAACTTAAGAGAAAGTATCAGTCAATAAATAGTTCTACTCAATAGCTGGTTTGGCAATCCATTAACACTAACATTTAAGCCAAACAATGTGTGTCAAGTCTTCAAATTATTCTCTTGTGTAAAAGCTGTTTCAATCTCTGAATTATTGTCACTCTGGGCACAAACACTTCTTTAGGCATTCAATTCACAACATCTGAATGGTGTTCAAGAATTGCATTCATTGAATAATGAATGACTCAGAATCGCAGACAAACATTCTTTACTAAAATAACATTATTTACTAAACGTTTACTTCTTTTATCGAAATTTGATTAAATAATCTATTGATTATCGATTTCTATGAGTTTAAAAATATAGAATTTTCTGGTCTATTGCAAAATTGAAAATAAATTAGATTTCAAGCAGAGAATTTTAGATATTAATTTTCATATTTTGCTCTCAATGAAAAAATTTGGAATGTTGAGTTTAGAAAAATATGTAATAACTCAAATCTAATTTTATGAACAAATATTAAAATCACAAATTCTTAATTTAATTTTTGAGAATTTGATCATTTTGTATCTGAATTGTAGCAAATGGTAAGTCAGGCATCAAAAATATTAATGGATATCAAACTCATTTCAATCCAAGTAGTTTTTGACAAAATAATTCAATATTTAGGGAAATGCTCAAAATTCAAATTTAAATTAAGAGTTATTTGGTGATTGATTTTTTAGTTTGAAAGTGGAAATTATAGTTGATATCTTCAGCTTTAAATTATATTATTATTTTCATTCTACACTCTGTCCTTATTTAATTACAATTTTCTTGAAATAAATATAGTAAGAAAATTGAAGGAAAGTTGCAATTGAATTACATCTGACATGAAATTCAGTGTATATGCAAAAAATCTAATTCTATAAAATAAATTGCTTTTTCAAAAGTAGAAAGTGTTATAGACTGTAATGGGAATCAATAAGATTATGGAAAATAAGATTTATTTGACTAATTTTGCTTGTGTAGCATTTTATACATGTTTAACGAATTCATTTCAATTTGCAAACTCTCTTCTACACGTCATTTGAGAAAAACTGAATTCAAATCATGAAATGCATACAAATGTTTTAGAAAGTAAAAGCATTACTTTAACTTCAACTTTTGTTATGCTTTAGTTTACAGAGTGTTTTTGACAATTGAATGAAAATTATAGTTATAGAATAGGCAACGCTTATGAAAGAAGGGAATTCATGAGTGTTTTGCTTGAAATGACACGAAAATCTACTCATAATTTTGTTATGCAATACAGATTCAGAGCAAAAGTATATTAAATTGAATTCTTTGAAATGATTAGTTTTATTTGTTAACGGATACCAAAAAACTTTTGAATTAGATTCGAAGACATATTTCCAATTTCCAGCCATTATAAGGACTCTACTGATCATTGAGAAAGTGTATAAATGGGAATAAAATGGATTAAATAGAAGAGAAACACGAAGAATAGATTCTAAGGGAAAAATTTTTTTTCATCAATCTTTAGAGAACTTGAGGAGAATTTAATTAACCATAATGTTCAATATTTGTTATAAGAGTTATCATTGATAAACAGGTACCACAAGTCTATGATATAAAACGTGAGGTGAACATAAAAAGTTGATACTTGTATTGGAAAAGCTTATTCAATGGAAAGAGAGATAAACTTCGTGTTTTTAACACAAAAATTATTAAAGTTTCTTCAAAAAACATTCAGTCGAAAGATAAAACATTATTCTTTATTCTTTGATCAAAACCTAATTTTTCAATATTTTCACACAATGTGATCATACGATTCAATATTATTGTTACTTAAACTTAAAATGTTTGTGTGGTTTGTAAATCAATTTTCATATTCATTAGAAATTTTATATTCATTCGACGTTTTTTGACATAATTAAGGAAACGAATTAATTAACATTTCATTTATTTATTATTCATTGACTACAGACTTACACACCTGTGTATGAATGCTTTTATACCGTTTCTAAAATATATTTATTGAAACATTTTCATTGCGATAAATCTCAAGCTAAAGTCATTGTTAGAGTCAAAACAACAAAATCTCACGTTCTTTTAGTCAATAATGAGAATCTGATGTGAATTAAGTTACAACTGTTTAGAGAAAAAGTCAACATTAATCAACTCGATTTTTCTCAGACTTATCATTAGATTGAGGTATAAAATATTATTAAATTAAAGGGGTCAAGTTCACACTCAAAAGTCAAAAAATAAATCAATTTTTGTCTTGTCAAAGCAAGTTCTGTGTCATCAAAATAAAACTGCTGTCCACTCATAATATTTCAATCCTTTAATTGGTTTCAGAAAAATTATTACTACATGTTTCAGCAATTATAATGAAGTTTTTGACTAAAGAAACTCATCAATTTTCGAGTATTAGATTCAAATTATTTATTTTTTCATTATTCTGAGAGTAATAGTATTTTTGATAAAAAAATGAGTCTTTGATACAAAAATACGAGTCTTTTCTTTTCATGCTTGAAATGCTTCAGTATTATTCCCGCATATTTGCAGTCTTGTGCTGATAAAGTTATTTTTATGTCGCATATAAAATATTTAAATTTTATATTATGTGATCAAATGTAATCTTTACTCGATTTAATTATTTTTCAAGAGATTTAGAAAATTAGAGCTTTGTTAAAATAGCTTTAATCGTATTGAACTAAATCAAACAGACCATTATTGAATTTTTTGTTAATAGCTGAACTCTGATCAAAAAGCTAAATGAAATCAAGTGTCCATTTGTTTGTTTGTATACAACTTGAGAGTTTGTGATAAGCTTTAACTGAAACTCTTATATTGGATGAGATCTAATATCAACGCTTTAATATCCTGCGGGTGTTAAGTCTCACGAAAATTGTGTGCAATGGATATTTTTGCACTGAAAACGTATTAGTTTTGATGCCAAGTTTGGTGTATAATATAAACTATACGGTCAAAGTAATCGCAATCCAATTTGTGGCACATGTTCATCAAACTGGAATACTCGGTAACTCTATTTGCGTGCATTCGCATAACAACATAATTTGGCCAAAAATAGTATTGTATTCAGAAAGTGAAAGTTATGGCAAGAAGTCGTGACTCAATAACATGTAGAACGTTAGGCATTCAGTGTTGTTGCCGAACATTATCTAGTGATGCATTACTCATATATTCGTATCAAAATAATCATTTGCTTTTTCATCCCATTATCGGAGAACGCAAGACAACAAAAACAGTGAACAGACATCGAATCTACAATATCGGGCACTAAAGACTTGAAACAATTTTTTTCAAAGAAAACTTAGTGTTAGTGCAGTTAAGTATTGTGTTTGAAGAATGTTTCTAATGCTCTCTTTGCCAGAATCGCATTTAAGCCAAATATCAATGCTCTTCTCAGGGATATTACTTTCATATCAGACTTTCATAGAAAAAAAACTTACACTCACTTTACAACTATAACATGAATTCATAGCTAAAGAATTCCGAAGGAATTCTTTAACAATTTTTACATCGTCTTATCATTAAATCCTAAACTAATTTTATATCATTGACTTGAAATGAGAAAAAATTATCATTTTATGATTCGACAAATAATTGATTTTTCAGCTGAGAACAGATATAATTTCCTGCTTTTGCCAGAAATAGAAATTCAACCTTATTTTCTTAAAATCTTTATATTGAATATCGAATACAGAAAGATATATAAAATAAATAATCTAGCTTTGAAATAAAACAATTGGAATAAAATTTCAAAGTTTGCAAAGAATCATAATATTCAAGAGATTTGTGCAAACTTTTTATAAGGAATTCCATTGAAATTCAAATAGCATTACATTCAGAAACAGAAATACTCGAAAAGCTTATTGAAATTCAAGGAAAGTTCAGAGCATTAAACTCTCACATTTAACTCTAGAGTTTTATAATTTTATCGAATAATTGTAATGCATTGGAATCTATTTAATGCATACAAAAAAGGAAAAAAAGCTCAAAGTCATTACATCTGAAAATGATATTCTCAACAAATTCTAAAATATTCACATTTAATGCTACCGAAAAAATTTCCGCTTATGGTATAATTTATGAAACTATATTATAAGCCATCAGATGTTTAGTAGAAATATTTCACTTCAAGCATTAGGATTGGATCAAATATAAGACAAACATTGAAGTTGCAAAACACACATTTACTCTAAGACATGAATGATTTGATATTCCAAATATATTATATGGTAAGGCATACAAATGTTTGTAGTGCCCAATCTTTCTATCACTCGGGACATAATCTCATGGCTATGTGCGATGATTTGGCTCTGACTTTTGCTTGTTATTATCTCAACGCTTGTGCGTGAGTCCATTGGGAAACTGAAAGCCAAAAGAAATGTATTGTATTGTGAATATGGCATATATGGCATGCAATGTCTGCCCATTTATCAAACATCAAAATTCCCAACACGAAAAACAGCTTCGCTGGATAAAAAATCCTATGGAATGTGTTGCTCAACAGTAAATTAAATTTTTTTCCCAACAAATGTGTCTTTTTATGCCAAAGTATAATTGTCTGCCTTTTATTCAACTTGAATTTCAATGAATCATTGCATATCATCAAAGTTTATCCTTTTAAAGTTTTATTCTTTGAATAACTTAAATTAGTGTTTATCAGCTTATTCTTGAAGTTTGAGAAACTTTTGTATAAATGCTCAAGAAATTTCATTTAAAGAAACATAATCTTTATCTGAAATTCACATTTGAAGGATTAACTATGTTTTATAGCATTAGACCTATTGTGGATTTTTTATTACTCTATTAAATGCCAGCAAAAAAAGTAGCTCAATATGCAGTTTAAGAGGATTTTTTGGAATGAAAATAAACATTTGGCATTTTCGTGAGCACTTTATTGACTTTTGTAAAGGTTCTCATATAAAGAGCTTTAATAGTCCTTATGAAGTATTTTCATTCTTTAATCAGAAGAAAATAAAATCGCATTCTTATTTGCGTAAAGCTTCACATTTGTAAATAAGACTTATTAAATATTTACTTTTCTAACAAAAAAAATCCTTTGATTTTAATAAGAATATTTGGGTAAAAATGAATTATTAACAGCAAAAATGTTAATTAAATTAGAAGATTGTGTTTCAAATAGAGTATACACATGGCATTCAATTATTCTATAGAGTAATGTTTTCGATAACGACTATAAGCATAATTCTGAGAATATTTTTGAATAAAATGGAAGCATTAGTTTACTAAATAATCGAAACTTAAAGCGAAGAACATATGCTTTAGTATGTTGTGAATAGTATGGTTTGAAAGGATAATAGTTTGTATTAAGAGATTGCAATTATGTTGGTTCGAAACATCAGTGTTTTATATACAGTATTAGTTTAATATAATGATCGGCGTTGCGTGAAACTAATCGATTAAAAGTAGTTTGGGTTATAAGTAAAGCTAAATAAAGTGACACCGATAGCATTTTATTTGTTTTTAGCCCTCTATTTGCTGACCACATGACTGAGCAAATGATACAATTTTAGCCCATAGTATTGACTAAACTAATATCCTCGCAAACTATTATTGCAAGAGAAAGTTGTGACTCAATCTAGTCTTGATATATGCTATTTACCAATACTATAGAATTAGCATTACTTACTTCTCTAGAATGACTTTCTTTATGACTCGTACTTTGCAATTATATTTAAGAGTCAATCAAAATGACTTTCAAATCATAGAATTGATTTAATTTATTTAATTGTTTTAATAATGACCTGAATATTTCAGAGCTTAAACATTTTCTAATATAAATTCTCACAGTTTTGTTTCTGAAACATTACGTTTTGATGGAATTAATTTGCAGAAAAAATCTACAGTATTTGAAGTGCAGAACAGAACAAGAGTAATGATTTAAAAAACTTATGAAACTTAACAAACTTTAGGGTATAATAAATGATAGTTAATATTTTATTGCAAGTTTTATATATCTTCAATGTTTAATTCTGAAAGAATAATAAATTACTGGAACTCTATATAATTCTGTATAATTTCAGATAATGGCAGCGAAAGTAACTAACATTAATCGTGTCGTTGATCCGAGAGCTGATACTTTGCTAATGTTCTCCTTATATACAGAAAAGAGTTCAGAAAATTCCACTAAAGATTAATTCAAAAATTTGGCCATCACTCAAACCACAGTTAATTAATGCGGGTTTATATCATGTTTTCTTTTTCATTTTAACGCCAATCCCTTTACTTTTCTGAAGCTTCTTCTGATTCTGCACTATCTTGTAATGGATCTAATATTCAATTATCTGAGAGTCTCTTCTTCTCATTAGTTTGTCTTAACATTATTGTCATTACAGGTAATGAAATTTGCTTTTAGAGTAGGAAATTAATGCACTTTTTTAGAAACACAACGTATGTAAAATTCATTATACAAATTATGCATAATTTTCACTATGATTAATGAGCATAAAATATGACCATAACTTTACTCATTGAGGTATTGGAGTACAAATTCTCCTCTCTCTCTCTCTCTCTCTCTCTCTCTCTCTCTCTCTCTCTCTCTCTCTCTCCTCAGTCAGTCACACAATCACTCATTGAATGACTTCTATACAGTTATACAATATATTTATCTTTTATGCTAAAATTATCACAACTATCACGCCATTAACAGATATAATATAATCATTAGATTCCATCGATTTATATGCGCTCTCACATTAAAATCGATGAATAATAGTCTTCTAATGGAATCCATTCGGGTTCAGAATAACATATACAACGAATTGAATAAATTTAGAGGAGGAATAGCTAATAAAATGTTAATTTCTAAAGATAACAAAGACCGCAACTATTAGACAATATGTCAAAATTGTAAATCACTGAACATCACTGCGAAGTACATGAAGTCATATCCTTGTAAATGACATAAGTATACAAATCATAGTATAGATAATATCAGTATGTTGTGAGTTATTCCCATTTATTATACATGACATATCGTTTGTTTTCTATATCAATAGTAATTTTTATTGATATGCAAAATCACTTCCTATAAGATAAGAAAGTGAATCAATGATTTATTACCATTACTATGAGAGTTCTTGAGGTTCAAAAAGTTCGGATTTTTAATCAAATTCAATGAATATTTAGATTTTTCTTAAATTAAAACTTTTTCATTTTGAACTTATAGATATTTCAAAATAATGTTTATCATTCATTAATGTCATTAACAAGTTTATAAACTCCCATATTCTCATTTGTTAGGTTTGAAAGTATTGCAGTCTTGCAAAGAAGTAATCTTTCGGTATACAATCGGTGAGAAAGGGAGAGGTTTAGACCGATGCTTAAAAATCGGAAGATTTCTGGAAAAATACTTTGGTTTTCAGCACAATTTAAGATAAAAATTTAAACGAAACTAAAACTTTAAGAGTTTTCGAAAATCATCCTCATAAAAAAGATGAATTTCACACGATAGACCCCACCTTCAAAGGGGATCTCATCTATGGTTAATATTATTCTAATACTGAAAAAACTAAAGTAATATTTTATTGATAGCCAAACATTGAAAAATAAGAATTTATTTTACTTTTCCAGGAATTTTTATTACAAATAACAAAAAATTACAATTTTAACTCATATTAATGAATTATTTGAGACAATTATTGATTATTACTAGGAATTCTCAAAGTATGTCCAGACGAACTTCTTAAATGACTCAAAAATTCTTTCAATTTTCGACAAAATTCTCCCATACTTTTGATTTGATATTTATTTGTTAACCAAATTCCAGAAGTAATTCCAATCGAAATCGCAATCAATAATACGAATACTGCCTGATAAACTCCCATCTATTAAAACAGTAAAAAATTTCAATAATTTTTGAATGAAATTTGATTTAAACTATTTTCTGATATCAATAAATAATTTTTTAAATCAATTTTTATAAAAATTGAACCTTTTTTCAGCGATCGCTCACTTTTTTGCTTTGTTTGCTTTCCTCAATCGGGAAATAGATTTCAATTAAAGTTTATCGGAGTTTGAATATGGATTTCAGGCTTTGAGATAACTTAATGAATAGGACTGAACTTTGAGTCAAAGATCAACGGTTTTAAGTTTTCTTTCAATCTACAGCTTATATTGTTAGAAATCGTGCTCACACTTAACCTAAATTATTATTAAATTAACCCTGAAGTTCGAGAGAAAGCCAAATTTTAAGCTAACAATGCTATTATTTAGTTGAGATTCTCATCAAAACATTTTTGTGACCAAATAGTGATTGTTTAAGTGTATAAATAATATGATTATTAGCGATAAATTATATCTATCTTATATTTTCTAGATTCTAATTTTCAGTATTATCAGAATCTTATTCTAGCTATCAATTAAGGCCACCAAAGATATCTATTATATATTATATTTTCAATTAAATAAAAACCAGCTTTGAAATTAAAAGCGAATTCACTTTCAAAAAGAGACTTTTAGAAACCCAAATACATTAAATATAATCTATTTATTTATTGATTATTCTAGTATTATATTTATTATATAAATTTTATTTGATTTACTGAATATATAAAGTACTAGCCTCGGCGCCCATGCTAAAGCACGGTCAAAATTTAGGTCTATCCATAAATTACGTCTTCAAAATTTTCGACGTAATTTATGAATTGACACCCGTTGTGAAATCCCCGGGTCATACTGGTTCTAATGAAACCGGTCTTATGTCTGTATCATGTCCAGGAGCCGAGTCTATAGCCGGTCAGACAGACAAACAGACAAACAAACTTTTGAATAATATAATATAGATATTCAATATATGATCGCATGTGCTTTTAATTAATGTGAGCTAAGAATAAGTATTCACTAAATGAATGGGAATTGAAACGATTCTTCATTTATGAATTAGGTTTTATGAGAATACATCATTATTACCATTGATTGAATAACTTAATTATTGCTATCGAATACTCAAGACAATATGTAGAAGAAACTCTTGTTTTTAAAATTAAGTAAAGGGCACTTCGAAATGTCATATTTCAAAATGTCTAAACCTTTTTTGTCTCTGATTATTAGAATAATTTGCACATTTTTCAAAATATCAAACGAACTCAAACTAATTTGAAAATTAAATTCAGAAACTCAACAAAATAGAAAACTAATTAAATAAAGACTTGTTTTCAATTCAAGAATATAAACTGTGACATTACTTATGAACATCAAAAATTGTGTAATTGAAAAAACGGTTAGTGTCTTAAAAGTTTATTTTCAATTAATTAACTAGAATTTTCTTGTCTTGATATAAGTTAAAATCATATTTATACGTTTACATCATTTTTACAAAAATACAATCATCATTAGTTCAAAAGATGTAATGTTTTAAGCGACTCATCCTTAGTAATAACCTTTGGCTCATGATATTAATCGAAATTTTTAAAAGAACAAAATAATTATATAAAATAATAATACAGAATGTTAAAGAATGTTACCAAAAGTGTTTAGATGCAGAGCCATTTAAGGTTTAGACCTTTAACAGAACTAGAATAACTTTAGATGTCTTCAATAAAAGTCTAAAATCTTTTCAATATTATGTCATTTATTAAGCATTAAGAATTTTAAAAAAACTATTAACGAAAATAATCTTTAGTTAGGTTCAGATCTTGAATCTTTTCTGGTTCAATATAGTAATTTTATATGTAATTTTAATAATTAAATCTTTTATTAAAAAAGGACCTTTAGATATAATTAAGTTTTGTAAAATAGAGTTTCAAAATTTGACATTTTGAAGTGAAGCCAAACAGACAACTCCTGAATTAGTAATGTTAAGAGTTTCGAGTTTATTACCTCTTAAATTAAGGACTCAAATTACTTCGAAAGTCAGGTAAATCAAAGTATTATATTTGATTATTATACTTAAAATTCGAATAAATATTAAAAGGATTTTTGTTGCAAAAAATAAAGTTAATGATCTGAAAATGGGCTAAATTTAATTGGGATTAACTTAAAGTAAAAACATTATTGAATATTTTCTCTTAAGCTTCGAACAAATTTTTGTAAATTCAATATTAATCTTAATTATACTATTTTATTAACGCAATTACTTGTAATTAATGGTTTATATAAATTAATTTATTTGTGTTACAGCAAAAGTAATGCTTTCTTCACATGCGATCATTGTTTGTCTCACATTGAATACCAGAATCCAATTTCAAGTTTCTATTGGTCTCACACATAAAGCTTTTTTCCATAATGAGTGTTCTTAAAGTAAAGTCTCATTAGTATATAATGGATAACACTATTTCACGATCTGATCTCTTCTTTCAACAGCTCTTTGCACTGTATTTTCTGCAAAATATCGATTCAATTCTATATTTAAGATAAATTAGTGTTCATTTTCTTATTCTCCTGAAGAAAATAGAAAAAGCAAAGAAAAGACTCTTGATTTGAATTATTGGATTCACAGTCATTGTATTGATGCAAATATATATTGTATACTAAGAATAGTATTTGTGCTTCTGGTGATACATTGATGACAAGGGCTTTGCATTGTTCTCCCGGTTGTCTTCAATCATTACCATTGGTTTGGGATTATTTGACGTGAAGGGGACATAATAACAGAGTTTATGGAGCAAACAGAATAAAGAAAGCATAAATGTCTCTCTTGAGAATCAACAAAACAAATTACATTTCCTAATTTCTAATAGATAACAAAAAAGAAACTCAAAATCAAGTCTATTAACTTTTATGTCCTACTTCTTTTTCAAAGTTTTTTCAACTTTTCAAACAATTTTAACTTAGAAATATACCTGACTTTAACTAATAATAAAGTATAGATTGTTTTTCATCTTTACTTTGTCAGTACATTAACCTCAATGAGTACTATTAATGAGACTGATATCTGTGCGCTTTAAGATTAACATCATTTTAATTTAGAGCTGGAAAAGTCTATAGTATTATTTTAAAGGATTTCAAATTGCATATATATTAAAACTAGAATGTTTTTTAGAAACACTAACTTTAATAAAATACAATACATTTATTCTTAATTAGTTAATATTTTTATACATATGTTGATTACATTCCTCATCATATTTGACATTATACACTCTTTCTCTAATGTTTTAATGTTTATATCAAAACTTTTAATACGACTTGAGCTAAACCTGTCTTAGTTATCAAAACTATTAATGTTTTTAGCAAAATCTCTAACCCATCAAACCTTCACAATTTTAAAGTACATATTCTATTGAGATCATTGAAATAGTGTGAATTACAGGTTAAACTAGTATTAAGTGTTTAATTATCAATAATTTCTCGGCGGAGACAATTATTAATGTATTTTTCCATATTCTTGTAATAAAAGATTGAAAAAAATTGAACAAAACAAATAAAATAAATCTTGTTTTCAACTTTTAATGCACAGGTATTGAAAGTTTTGCTAAAAACATTAATAGTTTTGATAACTAAGACAGGTTTAGCTCAAGTATAATTGAAAGTTTTGATATAAACATTAAAACATTAGAGAAATAGTGTAAGTTTTTAACAAAATATTTAATTTTCTGAATAAAAGTTTCTTGAAATTGTTCTCGTTGTTTTATTTTGCTAATTCAAAAAGAGACCCACCTTACATATGAATATTTCTAAGGAAAAAGCAGTCTAATGAGTTTGCCCTTTACTATGGATTATGGCTATTTAATTATATCGACTACCAGTACAGTATTGGAAGTAATGGATCTGACATACGCCGATAATAGCACTTTCGAGCATATATAATGAGTACTCTTTTTAGTAATAATAAAAGGAGAGAAGATTTATGTGCATATCAAAAATATGCATTTAATCAATTATTTTAATTCAATAAATGTTTAA
>JAQFXV010001244.1:0-14432 GCA_034694065.1 Camisia spinifer
TTTTCTCTATTTTCGGCGTTCCTGCCTATGTAAAAACTCATTATGCGTATCAGACTTCGGCGTTCAAGCCGGCAATCGTTTATTTAACAGCAAAATCATGAGATAATATGGTTCATTCGGAATTAAATATTAATTTTATGCATTAGATGAAGCTAAAGAAATAAGAAACATTTTGTGTAAGGTCTTATAACTTATCAAAACCTAAATTAAGAGAGAGATCTACTGCAATGAGTACTGAAATAAATAAAAACCACTATTTTTGTAGCTCAAATATTGACTGTGATCGCGTGTTCTCACAATTATTGGAGTTCAGAATTGATTAAGAGATGATCACATGAGCTAAACAGGCATTAACTTAGAACTTAGTATTAGTTTCAAACCAACTGTTATTTTTATTAAAATGGCTTAACTTTGCTTTAGTAATCAATTGAATTGTCAATCAAAATATTACCGAATGGTCAGGAGTCGAACTCTAGAATAACACCATTCACAACAAGTAACTTTTCTTATTCGTTATGAATTCAAACTGAATAAAATATTTATTCCATCTAAAAGATATTGCAATTTGCAATACCTTCTGAGAAAAAGCAAACATAATCATATCTTCATGACTAAAACAGATTTTCAAATTTTAACCGAATATTACTTTCACTGATAAATAAAATTATTAAAAAGTTATGCATATTCTCATTAATTATTAAAAATTGACTCATTTTAGTTCAATACGAGTTTCAACTTTTCATATTTATTTAAATTTCTATTATATATTTAAAATTTTTTAATTCAAAAGGTGTCTCATTTTGCACAACAATTCGTGATAATGAAACCGAAACCATACTATTCGATGAACTGTTCCAGTGGTCAATTGGTACGAATGTATCATCTGATGAAATACTTAGTTTACAATTATTCAATCATAACAAATACTTGAGTAATAAGTAAGTAATGGTAAACATTTACGTTTCAAATCTAACAAATATTTCCTTTAAGATTAATAGGAAATTATGGAATAGTTTTGCAACAAGTTATTGAAGACAATGAGTTGAAGATAACTGACCACTTCACTGATGACAATAATATGCCTACGAATGTAAGTGTTAATTATTTTCAATAAGAGATTAAGAAGAGATTCAAATGATTTTTTCCTCTTCAAAAAAAAAACTTTTTTCAATCAATCAAACACTATAATATTTTTCAGATTAAAATAACTTTTCAAGTCTGTTATTGTGGACCTGAATCTTGTTCACAAACAAGTTGGTCACAAAATGAAGACGAATCACAACTTATTGATATTGAAACTCAATCATTATATCCTAAATCTCCTAAAAGGCAGTAATAAAAATAGAAATTCACTTACGATGAGTGGTTTGTATAGTTGTCAATACTTCAACAGTTTGAGAAAAGTTCAGTCATTAAAACTATTGTTCACTTGTTCCTATTCATCGAAAACCCATTTGTAAACATCTATTTTTCATGACTTCGAAGAATAGAATTTAAACCCATTCAGTATAACCGAACTTTTCCCATTAAATACAACAATATGAGCCATTCATCAAAATTAATTAAAATGAACTTTTGATTAAGTTCCTGCTATTTTCATTTGTAAAAAATCATTTTTTCTTACAATAAAATTTCAATAGACATACATCTCCTTCAAGAACACTTCCGTCAACCATGAAATCAATCGCTAATATCATGAAAATACATAAGAAAGTAACAAAAACAGAAGCTGAAGAGCGAACAATTTTTTCGAGAAAAGGACAGTTAGAATACGGGTCAACACTGACTGTTGAATCCAGTGATGTTTTGCTTAATATGGATTTCTCAGAAATATCTCCAAATTATAGTGAAAGTTCACAACATTTAGATTCAGTGCCATTCTCTATAACAACACCGGTTTGTGTCGACAAATTGCAAGACAGAGAACAGACTCCCATATCATTGAAAGAACAAGATTTTCAGGTGCAGTATTTTTACAAAGGTTTATCACTTTTTAACGCCAAGTTTTGAGAAATATGATAGTGAGCGAAATGAACTCTTATTTATGAAATTGTGTGAATTCTTTTTTGCCTGTATATCAAATTCAACTCTAATGGTTTTTCTTATTCACAAAAATATGAACGCATTGCAAATATCTCTAAGCTTTTTATGTACAAAAAACTACTCTCTATTCAATCTATAAATCAGTGTCTTTTGTTATCCTAAGAGACTTCTTATTCTGAAGCACTGATTAGAAGTCATGCAAAAGTCATTTTTTCCTTACCATTCAACTAAATTGTAATCTAAATTAATTGTCACAATTATTTTTTCTGTCTTATCATTTTACTAGTAATTAGAATAAAAAGACTAAGTTTTGCTGACATTTCAGTCACTTTTTGGGTAATGAGTTTTCAACTTTTCTCTAAGATTCATACTTTAATTTTCAGTTTTGTAATGAATAAGAAGATGAAACTTATATGCATAACAACTTGAAACTGATCTGTATAGATATTCAAGATATCATTGATTGATAGAATACTCATTAATCTGCTGAAAAGGAAATATAAATCTTTTTACAGAGAAAAATTAATTAACAAATATTTCCAACAATAAAGCCTGCTATTGATTTATTTTCCCTTCAGAAACACCATTTATTTGTAAAACATTTCAATTTTTTCATCATTTTTTAAGATTAAACAATTTAATGAGTTGAAGATCAATAGATTAAGACATACTTTTGGACTAATTTGTTAAAAAATATTTCAAAATAATTAGTTCATAAAAAATAATTGATATAATCATATATTTCTTACGACAACTTTAAAAAATAGGTTTGCGTTACAATAATAGAAGCCAGACATTTAGCAGGTCTTAATATGGATCCAGTGATATGCGTACAAATTGGTGACATCAAGAAATATACTTCTGTGAAAGAGTCGACAAACTGTCCCTATTATAATGAGGTATTCAAGCAAAAGTTCTTTTGATAAGATGAATATTCACTATCATTATGTTTTCTCGATATTATGTAGTATTTTGTGTTTGATTTTCGAATGTCACCCGCGATGCTATTCGACAAAATGATTACATTAACTGTATTATATTCTCGTAATATTATCCGTGCCGGTAAACCCATTGGTAGTTTTAAATTAGATGTTGGAACTGTATTCTCACAGCCCGGTAAGAATATTCAGGATCTATTGAAATTTTTTATTGTTTATTTGAAATTTAATATAATTCTGACAATGACTTCTACTGAAGTCGAAAGCTCTCGGAATTATCGATTTTATATCTTAATAAAATTTTCACTAAGAAAAAGAATTTATCGAAATATTCATAAATTTTTTTATTGTTCATTAGAAAAAACTGTTCGTTATTTAAGCGATAAAATTAGATATGAATGAGAAGTTTTTATTCATAGTATAACTTAATAAGTGAAACGTTGAATGCATTTTTTACACGAATATGATTATAATTTGTTTTTTATTCATTTTTGTAAAGAAAAAATTGAATTAATAAATGTTCTGCTTTAGATTTATACCAATGATATGTTTTTTCTCTCACTATAATTATAGTAATGAGAAAATAGGATATATGAATACAGATGTTTTCCATTAGAGTAATGATAATTCCATAAAAGAAAAGTTGCATTATATAAGTAAAACTGTTGAATCGATTGAAAGATTTGATATTTTTGTTTTTAATTTCTCAATAAAGACCATCAATTCTATCACAAATGGGCACTATTGACAGATCCGGACGATATTGGTTCGGGTGCGAAGGGTTATCTCAAGTGTGATCTTTTAGTAGCCGGAAAAGGAGACGCTATTAAGCCGTCGGTTAAAAATGATTCAACCGATGAGGACGACATTGAAGGGTATTTAAAATTAATGATTTGAGGGGAAACTATATCTTAAATAATAGCTACTGTTGAACGCATAAAATATAAATAATAATACAATTTTCATGGGTTTAACACACTTAACAAACAGATGTTGTGGACAACTTAGGATTATTATAATTTCACTTCACATCGATACTCTTTTTTCATTTTTAATAAAAAAATGTTTCAAAGTTTACCATAAACTTGATATTTCTTTTTATGATTTTAAAAGCTCTCAAAAGAAATACAAGATAATTCAGCCCATGTGTATGCGTATAATGTATCGCAAATACATTTCAAAGTTTTTCGCAATTGCATTAACTGTATTCGAGCAATAATAAAGAAAAATTGAAGTGCAATAGTTTTCAATTCTTCAATTTGAATACCTTAATCATTATTTGTGATACGATTTTATATCATTTAAAAGTTATCATTCAAGACTGTTAACTCATTATTGATTAAGTTATCAAAATAGAAAGTTTATATCAACTATCATTTGTAGCAATTTTATTCATTTTCAAAATCATAACCCAGACTATGATCTGAGAATATATCGAGAACTCTCATCAAAATAATATCTATTTAATTAATCAATAGATATATTAATCCGAAAAATACTTAATTAATGGAAAGTTCGAATACCATAACATTAACTCAACTAACATTTAAACGTGATTTGCATCTAAAGAATAAATACATAAAAATAATTTATCCAAAAACAGGAACCTATTATTACCGCGAGGAGTGATTGCCGAAAGACAACATGCGAAATACATAATCAAAATCTATAGAGCGGACGGTTTGCCTCGCAATAAGTCTGGTTTAGTGGCAAATGTCAAAAAAGCGATCTCGAGTGAAATGAGACAATTAGTGTCACCCTATGTTCAGGTCTCGTTCGCCGGCATGTCTTCTAAAACATCAGTTAAGCGGAACTGTTGTACACCGGTTTGGAACGAACAGATTGTTATCACAGAAATGTTTCCACCATTATGTCAAAGGATTAAAATACAGATCAGAGACTCGGATCCGATCGGAGATAATGTGATCGCAACTCATTTCATACAGTTGTCAAAGATATCAAACGAAGGCGCGAAAGGATTTTTGCCTACTTTTGGTCCAACTTTCATCTATCTTTACGGATCTATAAGAGATGGTTCAATATTTGATGATCAGTCGATACTTAATGATGGCTTTTCGGAGGGAATTATGTATAGGGGAAGAATACTTATTTCTATCAAGACTGAGATTCTTGAGTCACTCGACGCTAATTTGTGTGGTATTAATGTTGAGCCCACTTCTGGTATTAATGAAGTAATAATTTTTTTTCTGTTTCAAACTTAATTGTTTAATGATTTTTTTCTACGAGATATCGATTTTAAATTTTAATTTAGTGAATATTTTTTATTCTAATATCTCATTTTGTTCATTCACAAACTAAATATAAATATAAAGAAACCATTGCTTTAATACCAAATACAAAACTAGTTCAGAATATTTAATAGATTTTTAGCCAAAAAACATAAGGTTTATAACTTTACTGAGAATTTAATGCAATAATTTTCAGTTTTAATCAAGTTATGAAAGTTTTATTTAACTTTGGAATAAATATTTGAAATTTTAAGCCTCTTATAGTGAATAACTTGAAGTATTAAGTAATGCACTGAACAAGTATATTAAGTTATAAATTACTAGTACTCAAATCAGATTAAATCTCACAAAAGCTTAAATAAAAGAAATTTAAATACATTATTAAAGTCAGTCTTAAACATAAACTCATTTTAAAACTTATTTCCCTTCAGAATAGTTACGGAAAACCAGAAGAGTTTCTATTATTTGCCTCAATATTTGACTCAAACATGATTGACCGCAAATATGCTGACAGGCCATTACATTATGAGATATCAATTGGTAATGACGGCATTCAAGAGGATTATACTAATGATATTAATAATGATAGTTATGAAGATAAACCAATTAATAGTAACAGCAATAGTGAAAAACAGAATTTATTATCATATGTTGGTCAACAGGTTAATTATGAAATGCGCTCAACAATAGTCCCGATTAGGCCAGTGATGACTGACAGACAGTATTATCATTTGCCGATAGAGTCTGAGAAGCCGTGTCTTTATCTTAAATCTTCATTACCTGATCACAGAAGACGTGCCTATAATTCAAATATCATTGAAAAGATTGCACAGACTCTAGAGATTGGATTGTTTGACGTTCAAGAGATGATAAGAGTTGAAAAATTACATCCAGAGAGAAGATTACGCGGAGTTATTGAAGAATTGATGATTGAATGCAGGTTTTTATTACAAATTTCATATCTCTTCACTTTATAAAGAGGATTACATAAGTAGTAAAAAAATGAAATCAAGTTCAAGTTCTGTTTATTTTCAAGTTATGAACTCTTTTTATTACTATTTTTTTTATAAGGATCTGGTTTTGAAGAAATTTTATACTTCTGTTCAAACTTTGTTGAATACTTCTATCAATATTAGTAAATAAATAGAATTTTTAGCTTTTTAATAAATTTCAATTTTTCTCCAGTAATAAAAGTCTATATTTTTCAATAAAATTCATTGACTTTGACCTCTAAATCATATTATAGCCGATACTTAACTATAATGAAAGGCTGCGGTGGAAGTGCTGTCGGAAAGACTAAACTCGATAAAGAGAGACTAATTATGTGTCAGAGAGAAATCGAACAAATGATTAATAATGCCAAAGAAATTAAACATAACACTAATGAAAATAATATAAAAGATAACCTCAAAAATATGTATAAACTATTAAATATCTTGAAAGAACTTACAAAAGATGTAAGCATTAATTCTTAAAAATTTATTGAAATTAATTTATAAGCCATGAAACAAATGGTTATTTCGTTGATATTCAGCCACAACACTCATTACCAGACATTTTTATATGGCTTTTATGTGGCGAAAAACGAATCGCTTATCAGAAACTTGAAACCAGACATTATTTGTTCTCAATAGTAGACGAAGAATGTGGTAAATGTTGCGGAAAATTACATAATATATTCTTAAAGGTATGTCAAATTTATTTAATTCATTATTTTTAATCATGTATTCAAAAATGCTGTTCTCATTAAATTTCTTCCAAAACATTTAAATTTTTGAATTTTAAAGCAATTTTCGAAACAAAAGTCTGATCATAATTCTGAAAAATTTAGTAAATTATTGAATAGCATTGATTCTGATGTAAGAAAAACTTATTTACGATACCAAAAATTATAGCAAAAAAGGAAAAAATATAATAATTATTCCAATTAAAGCTTTCGGGAAAGAAAAACGACTCAATGAATGGGATTATACAGAACACAATCTATACATATATATGGATGGGAAACAAAAAGCATAAAAAGTATTTTCCAAGAGGTCTTCCCAAAGGGTATCGTCTTTTGGATGAGTTACAAAACGCGGACAAACCAAATGTGATGCCACCAACTTTTATATATTACGAAATTAGACATAAATTCCAATTGAGAGCCCATATATATCAGGCCAGATCTCTCTTTGCTTCTGATTCTTCTGGTCTATCGGATCCGTTCGCTAAAGTTATTCTATCAGATGTGAGTCAAACAACTGAAGTTATTGAGGAAACATTGAGCCCCACTTGGGATCAAATGCTTATTTTTCCTGAGATTACACTCTATGGAGAGCGTCAGGATTTGATTAATAACCCGCCGATTATTGTGATTGAATTCTATGATCGCGATAAAGTTGTGAGTATTTTAATTATGTTCGCTATAATTGTATAAATTTCTGTTCTATTTGTTGTACTCAATTGCGAACCAATGTGAATAAGAATTTTATTTGAAATTTTTTTTATCAAAGATTAGGGTGAGATTAATAAAAATGTTAATTGTGTGTCAATAGATGTTTTTAAAATTCTATGGTATTCGTATGAATATGTTATGTCAGGTTTTAAGCAAGATATTTATAGGTTGGAAATTATTGAAAATATTCTTTTGAACAGAGAAAGAATTTTCTCTCTTGAAAGTTTTCATTCATTGAGGTTTGAGAATATTCAGAAAATTGACTCTTTCAAATTTTGCGTATGGAATTCGAAAAAAGAATAGCTAAATACTTTACATATGATATTCTTTGAAATTTTGGAAAAATTCATTTTTCCAGAACTTTTAGTCAGATAACAATCGCATTGTATGGCTAATAGTTAACTGAAATAAGAATTAAAAATTAACTCAATCTCATTCCAGTTAATTCAGTCCAAAAATTTTGATTAATTATAAATTAATTATTCATATGAAGGGAAAGGCAGAATATATCGGGCGAGCATTGGCTCGAAATTGTTACATACGATTTGCTGATCAGACTTATGAAACACCACAATTGCAATGGTTTGATATCTGGAGAGGTGATGAGTCTGCGGGACAACTATTAGCATGTTTTGAATTGATTCAGGTCTTAATGCCAAACCTTTTTTTAAAAACAATTCTTAATAAATTAATTACTTTTCTAGCCATCAGCAAAAGCAAAGACCAATTCCTATCCAGAAGTTTTACCAGAAGTAAAAACAATAACTCAAGCGGTAAATACAGGTTTGGTGCTATACGACAATCAAATCGGTATATTTCCAGTCCCAGAGTCTATACGACCGACTCTTTCGAAATACAGAATTGAAGTTCTGTTTTGGGGTTTAAGAGACTTAAAACGCGTGCAGTTTATGTCAGTCGATAGACCGCGAGTTGATATCGAATGCGCCGGAAATATATTGCAATCATCTATTATTTTAAATTATAAAAAGAATCCGAATTTCATGATTCCCGTCAAACATATTGATCTAGAATTACCGGATCAGGAAATGTATTGTCCGCCTCTCACTATACGAGTCATGGATTGTAGAAGTTTTGGTCGTTTTGTATTAGTTGGAACTCATATGATTGCATCCCTTTCTAAATATGCGTATAAAGAAAAAAATGGGAAAGATCTGTTTTCAACTAAACTCCAAGAAGTTATCATTAATCCTAAACAATATGGATTTGTAAGAATTTTTCTTTAGATTATTTTACTTTTCTTTCCATACTTTTGATAAATGATTCATTTTCAGAGTCTTTGGATAATTTTCGAATTCTATTTTTTGTTTTTAATGAATTAGTTTTTTAGTTTTTGAAAACTTTTGAAAACTTTTTAGTTATAGTTTACTTAAGAGTTTTCTCAATTTGTTAGTCTTTGGATTCGAGTCAAAAGGATAGTAAAACTCACTCTAAAAGTTCGAAAAAGAAATTAATTATAGAAATGGGTGATAATGGGGATGAAGAAGAAGACAACAGAGACTGGTGGAGCAGATACTTCTCATCTGTGGAAGCTATGATTCAAGAAAATATATCAGACATGAAGTCAATACTCGACGGATTTTCAAATAAAAATTCTAATGATATCAAACACAACACAAACACAACAAATAGTAGTATTATTTTTAATAATAATAAACTTAGAAAGTTGTCAAACAAGTCATTATCACCGAAAAAACTTAAAAACGTATCAATATTATCTCAACAGAGAATGTTGATTAAGATATATCCGCATGAATTAGAGTTATGTCCACAGTTCGAGGGCTTTAAAGAATATCTACAATCGTTTGAATTATATCGAGGAAAGCGTTATGGGAATGATAGTGACGATCAGTCAAGACTTTGTGGTATTTTTAAGGGTTCTCTTAAACTATATCGTCATCCGTTTTCGAGCGCTATTTTCGAGTCCAGATTTACGCCCAGTAATGAACCGATCAATGTCTTGGTCAGGATTTATATTGTGAAAGGAAGTGATTTACATCCGGCGGATCTTAATGGAAAAGCAGATCCATATGTTGTTATCAATTTAGGGTCGAAACGGGTCAGCGATAAAGAAAATTATATTTCAAAACAGTTGAATCCGACTTTTGGAAAGTGAGCTAAATTATTAACAAATGATTTTTAGATTCAATGCTTAATATCTTCTGTTGAAGAACTTTTTTAAGTTTTAATAACATTTTTTTGTTGATTAACAGATGTTTTGAATTCGACGCCACTTTTCCACAGGACTCGATGTGCACAATACAGATATACGATTGGGATCTGTTCGGAACCGATGACTTGATTGGTGAAACAAAAATAGATTTAGAGAATCGTTTCTATTCAAGACATCGCGCGACTTGTGGTCTCTCAAGAATTTATGAAACGTATAAAAACTTACCAAAACATATTATTAATTGTTCTAAACCTTGAATTCAAACAATTAACTACTTATCTCAGGTGTGGTCCCAATCAATGGCGCGATTCACTAAAACCGACACAAATTTTAGCCAAATTATGCAAAGACTATAAACTTTCGGGACCTCTCATAACAATACAGAAGATAAAGATAGGTTTAACTACATTCAGATTCGGGGACACGACTAATGATCTTTTAACACAACCGTCACTCATGTCTGACGAAGAAATGGCTTTAGCAGTTCTTCACAATTGGTCACATATTACGGGAGAATTAGTTCCCGAACATATAGAAACCCGAAGTATTTATCATCCGGACAAACCTGGTATAGAACAGGGGAAGCTTGAGATGTGGGTCGATATGTTTCCGAAAGACGCTCCGCCACCGCCTCCTCCTATAGACATATCTCCCCGTAAACCAAAAAGCTATGAATTACGGATAATTATCTGGAATACCGAAGATGTTCTTCTAGAAGACGACGCATTTTTTACCGGAGAAAAAATGAGTGATATTTATGTAAAAGGGTATGCTTTGAATCAAATACTTTAGAATTAAAAATTACTTGAATATTATTTTATTAATGGATCAATAGATGGCTAAAAGGTCCCGAAGACACCCAATGCACAGATATTCACTATCGTTCGCTGACCGGTGAGGGAAACTTCAATTGGCGCTTTGTTTTCCCATTCGATTATTTGCCGGCTGAAGAAAAAATTGTTATTTCGCGCAAAGAGTCTTTATTTTCATGGGACGAAACTGAATGCAAAATTCCGGCCCGACTTTTCCTCCAGGTTTGGGACGCCGACCACTTCTCGGCTGATGACTTCTTAGGTAAGAATTTTTTTTCATTAAAAAAATTGATATTCAATTATGGTTATTTTAATTGTTAGCTTTATCTATCATTCTAAACCTCATGATCTTTAACTATTATCCATAATTTTATTGTATTTCAGGTGCTATTACTTTAGATTTGAATCGTTTTCCAAGAGGTGCAAAAAGTTCAAAATTATGCACTTTAGATATGTTGAAAAGTGATAGATCAGCGCCAACTGTATCTTTGTTTAAGCAGAAAAGGATCAAAGGGTGGTGGCCTTTCTATGGTAAAAAAGATAATAAAGATAGCGATGAAATGGAGTTAACGGTAATTCAATTTTCAGTTCAAACCATAACCAATGAAACTCATTATCAGTCAATATTATTTTCAAATGATATAGAGTTTAATTTTATTAATTAAGCTAAAATTCAATCAAAAATATGAGGAAATGTTATTGAAAAATATCTTAATTTTAGGGTAAAGTTGAAGCAGAACTACAATTATTCACCAAAGAAGAAGCCGAACGAAATCCGGTTGGTTTTGGTCGCGGAGAACCTGATCCTCTTGAAAAGCCGAATAGACCCGACTCCTCATTCCTATGGGTTTTAAATCCGTTGAAATCTATTCGCTATATTGTTTGGCATAACTATAAATGGCTTATAATTAAAGGCATATTATTTTTTCTACTCGTACTGTTATTGGCATTATTTGTGTATTCAATACCTGGTTATACAGTCAAGAAAATGATTGGCGCTTAAAAACTTGTGATTTAATCAAAAATGAATTTATTTAAGCAAAGATTAATTATCTCGATATTTCTTTATTTGAAAAATGTATTTATATAATGACTGAAAAATCCACCGATAAATCAAAAACTTTATGTCTTAAAGGTGTAAACTTTTCCTTAAATGCAAATAAGGTTCAATTCAGTTTGATTTCTACGCTTTTTTGTGTTTCACATTTTAAGTCCTCAATAAAGTAAAAAATTATTGTTCTTTGAGTTTATTTAAACTTTTATTCTGTGGTCTTATATCTCAAATACCTATAAAAAATTATATCAATCAAAGTCACTATTATTATAGTTTCTAATTATTTGATTCCTGAATGATATCATGATATTTCGAAAGGTTTTTGGTATTTAATCAAAATTTTTAATGGAGTTTGAATTGAATTAATCCTGATATCTATAAGGATTTGAATGTTAGAAAGTTTTAACTTATATATAAAGATCAAATTATATATTGATATATATTTTATTTTTATCGTTATTTTGAAATTAAAGTTATAATAAATATCTATAAAAGCACATAAACTTCTTTTTAACAAAAATTAAATACTAACTAATTTTTATTGCAATGTACAAAATTCGAAAAATCTATTATACATTATAAACAATATGAACTATATAATAACTTTTAAATTCAATAAAGTATTCAACAAATTCAGAAACTTTAATTATTAAAATTCAATTTTACAAAATAAAAATCAAATTTATTTATTTATCGCTTGAAATTCAAGCTGGAATTTTAATTTTCGAACTTTAACAATCGAAAGCTGTTCTCTAGATCCATTTCTAAAACGATTCCCGATGGGGTCTAGCATTGCGACTTTGGAACACATTCTGACCTTCATAACTATCTATAGGATCTGGTTTTCATTCTGGGCAATCCAGAGTTCGCTCGAGCCCTGGGTCCTGATTTTGATTCCCTGTGTCGAGATCTCAATTGGTGCGAATTTTTTTTCCCACTCTTGTCTCGATTTCTGTCCCTCATGTCCTTCTTCTTCAGTGGTATCATCTTTCTTGACGGCAACTATTTCTGTTTGATCTCCAGAATCAACCAATTCTTGTCCCTCTGGAATTGTTGGTAGTTTAGAGTCAGCTCGCGCTTTATCGACTTGAGCCCTAAGATTAGGCGGAAGTGAATCGTAATCGACTTGTTTTCCACCCATTGAAACAGTTCCGCCATAAAATGTCGGATAATATTTATATTTTGGATAATACGGATATCTAGGATAATATAGATCTTCATATCCGTAATCGGGCTCATAATAGTTATAATAGCAATCCATAGAAACGAAGAAAAAGGCCGAATATAAACTTAACAATGGCATTAACCTGATTTCCATATTATCCCTTCAGAATTGTCTCCTTTGTTACCTAGAATTCAAGAATCCAGAACCGAATTAAGAATTCGAAAATTGGCAGATAATATGGACGAAATTTTTAATTAGTTTTCAGCTGATATAGATTTTAATTTTTGTTAACTCATAACATCTGTTTATTTTCAAAATCTCATTGAATCTAAACTTTGACTTGAAAAATAAATATAACAAAATAGGGGAATAAAATTTTTTTGATATAAAAGTTTGATTTGTTATTTGAATGAATGTCAGCGTATTATTGACTAAAATCATGTCTGATTTCAACAAAAGAAACATTATCTTTTTTAAATTAATAGTTTGTTAGTAAATAGTTAGGGAAAAAATAATTGAAAATGATTTTACTGATTAGGCTAAAAATATTCATTAAGGAATATTAATGAGTTATTTGAGAGAAGTTTAATCAAAATTATGAATGATGTATTTAATCCATTCTTACTTGCTATTTAATACTTTTTAAATGTAAGATCTTGTAAGATATTACAGTTTTTTTTTAAATCAAAGACACTGATAAAAGGACTTTCATTCAGAATAGAGAAATATTTTTGAGAAAGTTTTCGGAGCTTTAATGAATTGAATTTATCATTCTCTGAGCCATTTAAATGCTTAAAAATTCAAATTTTTACCTAATTCTAGTAGTTTTTTTTAAAGTTGATTAAGAAACCATATAAATAGCTCAAAAACATTTTTCAAATATGTTATGAATAAGTATCTCATTTCTTAAATCTCTGAAATTGAAAGTGAATATTCCGCTCAATCATGAGATATTGAGCAAAAATAGGTTTAAAATCTATCTTTTAATAAAGAAAAAACCAAAAGCTCACAATTTTTATTTTAACTAATATTAAAAATTTCATAAATTTGATAATAAAAAATATGAAATGTTTAACAATTCAGTGAAATTAATTCATAACTTAGATCTCAATCTAAATTGATAAAATTTATTAACAGGGTGGCGGATAACCCCTATAATTAAATAATCCTCTTCTATGGGTCTGTAATAATAAGGGTCGTCATAATCATCCCAATCATTCCAACGAGAATAAGATTTGATTTTAGTTTTTTTCTGTCTTTATACATGTTTTGCATGTTCCTTTTCCTCATATTCTATTTGTTTTCTGGACCCATTTTCAGCTACCATTGTTTCCCTTTACATAGCCATCCCTACATTTTCATCTCCAAAAGTGATGGTACCTTCATCATCATCATCATCATCATCATCAACATCATCATCATCATCATCTTTTGCTCCCTAGAATTCAATTTGATATCTCGGGTTTCTTTGGACCGGTAGATATGAATGTTCATAACCATAATCTGATTGATAACAGTTTATAATTATATTAGTAATGTTTAA
>JAQFXV010001245.1:0-14422 GCA_034694065.1 Camisia spinifer
CACTTTTGCTTACCTTAACCTAACTTTCGCTTAAGCTTATAATTATGTATTGCACGCGCTTTAGTTAGGGTCAGGTTTATAGTTATTCATTATTGAATTGATTTACGTGACAACAATACGCACAGATTGTAAAGTACACCCATTAAGTCAAAGAATATTCAATCAATCGATTAAATAAATTATTGAAATTGATTTTTAATTCATTCAAATAAATATTTGATCATTTAGTTCACTTCTAAAGTATTGTCATTTTTAATATTTGCGCCTTTATTATGAACTACATTATGATATTATCACGTGATTCACGCGTGTCTTTGTTTACTTGATTTTTAGTTTTATTATTATTTGTAAAGTTTTTTAATTAAATAAAATGTCATTAATTAGAATCAATTTAAACAATTTTTACAATAATTTGTCGTCAAAACACTTACAATCAGTCAGAAAATTATGTCAAATGAATGCAAACAAACAATTAAAAAGTGAATTAAATAATAATAAAAACGCAATTTCATTACAGAATACTTTCACTAAAAGTAGACAACAGTTTATATTAAACGATGAATTAATAGTTGAGTCGAGAAATGAATTAAGATATTGTCGAATGTATTGTTGCGGACCAACTGTTTATGATGACAGCCATTTGGGTCACGCCTTCACTTACATCAGGTCTGATCTGATACGAAGAGTTCTTTTTAAATACTATGGTGTTTATGTATTGACGGCAATGAATATAACAGACATTGACGACAAAATTATAGCAAAAGCTAATGAAACGAATAGTGATTATAAAACAGTTTCTAATTATTATTGCAATTCATTTATGGATGACATGAAATCATTGAATGTATTGTCAGCTGATTGTTATGTTAGAGTAACTGATCATATAATTAATATAATTGATTATATAAAACAACTATATGTCAAAGGTTTCGCATATATGAGTTCCAGCGGTGACATTAACTTCGATTTCAATCATTTTATTAACACTTTTAATATAAATAATAGTTTTACAGCCGATTCTCCGGTTGTATCTGAAAAATCTTTGGGTAAAAAATCTCCAAAAGATTTCACACTTTGGAAGAAAGCGAAAGCTGGAGAACCGAAATGGGATTTTGTGACTCAGGACGGAATCACAATTGCTGGCAGACCAGGTATTCGATTAAATATCTATTCATATATACAATCAATTAAAAGTCTAATTAATAATTGATGTAAAGGCTGGCACATAGAGTGTAGTGCTTTGGCTCATATTGTATTCGGTAATCAAATTGATTTACATTTTGGTGGCTCTGATCTAATCTTTCCTCACCATCACTGCGAGTCTTGTTGTTGTCATGCTTTTCAACACACAGATAGTTCTAAGCCATTGTACAGTTGGGCTAATATTTGGTTACATTCGGGAAATCTTATTCTTGATTCAAAGGTTAAATTCCAGTTTATTTCAATCTAAACATTCAATATTTATTTAAATTCAATTAATTTCCATAATTGTTAGAAAATGAGCAAATCTTTGGGAAATGTAATTTCAATCAAACAATTTCTTAGTGAAAACTCTGCAAATATCTTAAGATTACTTTGCATTCGACATCACTATCGTTCAGGTAATTGATTGTCTTAGAAAATACTTTCTTATAAAGAATTTTTTATTAGAAACAATTTGATTTCGAGTTATTCGACTTTTTGTTTTGCATAAAATTTCAATGTATGTTAAACTTGTTTTCACTTCATTTTCAAAAGCTTTACCTTAATTTCAAATCAGAGTTAATGGAGTTTTCGATTTTGTTCTTATGAGATCACACTTTTTAAGGTTATGTATTTATATATAAAAGTTCTTATTTATGTTATTATAGATAAGATTGTGCGTTAGGTTCAGTTTTGAACACTAATTCTTTCAATTTAATTGTTTTCATTGATAATCGAATCACTCAAAAATATATTGAAATCCATTCAACTCATGTTTAACATCAAATGTAGAATAATTCCAAAATTATTTATCAAGTTTTCTAAGTATTTCCCTTTTTTAAAAATCTATTTCAAATCATAACTGAAAGAAAATCATCAAATTTGTGAAATTTATGAATTCTTAATATCAATTAGAATACAAAATATATTCAAAATGAGATATGAGACACATTTCAAGCTAAAAATAATTTCATAAATTACTATTTTTATACTATTGTTCTGTTTAATTAAAAATAAACTTCAGGCCAAACGAAGCTTAGATATAATGAATGTTGTGATTTATCGATAATGAAAACAATATCTAATGTGTGAGACGTCAGAAATGAGAAATTCTAAGCTTTTTTAAAACAAGTTTATTAATAATGTATATTATTTTTAATGGATGAATATCTTGTATTTTATCATTAGATCTCATCTATAACGACGATCTTTTGTACGACATTCAAATTATAGATAAGAAATTGTTAGACTTTAATGAAAGCTTGAATTTAAAAGTTTCTGAACTATCCATAAAAAGTTCATTTGAAAAGATGAAAAATGAAAACAACATTAATGAGAATATTTTATATAATGCTATCGAACAAACTGAAAATGATATATTAGAAGGTATTGCAGACGATATGGATTTGAATCGTGGTCTCGAAGCTATACTATTGCTCTCAAAAAAATTTAATTCTACAAATGATTATTCACTTTTGGATTTAATGAGAATAAATGCTATGTTTTCGAAATGGCTCAACACTATAGGCTTAACATATAATCAATCGAATAGTGAAACTCAAAATAGAAACAATTTCAAAGAAACTGTTTTATTGAATTCATTCGTTGAATTCAGAAGTAATGTTAGAGAATTAGCTTTAAAATCAATTAAAACAACTAAAAGAAGTAGTTCTTTCAATAATGAAAATGTTTTGAAGGAGATTAAGAATAATAGCGAATCTTTGCTTTCTTTATGTGATAAACTTAGAGAAAATTTGGACGGATTTGGTATTAAATTGAAGGTTAGATTATTTTGGTTCTCAATTTTATTGACAGAACATTTATTAATACTAATAATAAATCTTTTTTTTAATCACTTTCAGGATTCACCGGTTTCTAAAGATTAAAAATAGACTAATTTATAGGATAATTACACCAAATATAAAGAATCTGATGTAATAAATGATAAAACTGAAGCCTAATTTAAAAAAATAAAAATACAATTAATGTTTTTACAAACACCTAAACAATGACCACATCAGAAATTTCAATAATTGCATTCAAATAAGCTGTCAATAAAACAATTCTATAATAAAAATAAAAATTAATGAATGCACTCAACGATTAAATGAATAGTTTTTAGTTTTATTTTCAATGAATAATAGAAATAGAATATTTAAGTTGTAATTCGTTTAGTTCTACACTTTTGATTGCACTTTCGAAAATTTGTTCCTTAATTGACTTCTCTAATTATTTTTTTATCTGTTACTCAACCAATAATTTGTCTGTTGAGGAAAAGTGTTCAAAAACACTAAACGAAAATCGATTTTTTCTATTTTGAGAAAATTTCATTTGTGTACCATTAATATTATGCGTAGAGATGTAGTGATCCGTAGTTTGAATTCAGGAATTATAAAATTATAAAAATTAGACTATTTTAAATTCAATATAATATTGGTTTATTTTTACTAAATTTTTGCAGTAGATTTGCCTCAAAGTTCAATGCATTCTATAATATTTCAAATGAACAGTTTTGTTCATTTATGAATGAATTGTTTTATTTTAAATTCAGAAATGAATCGATTTAAATACACAATTAATGAAAAGAAGTCACTTAAATAGTATTCAAAAGTAAAAAAGATAGTAAAAAATTATCTCAAATTAGCCTTTGATTAGAGAACACGAATATGGTATATAAGTTCATTTTCTTTATTATCAATAGAAGAAAAAAACGCAGATATTAAAGGGCACCTCAAATTGGGTTTGAATTTATTTACAATAAGTTTTTGAACCATAATTTAAGATTAAGGCAAAGCTATTTTGCACGTATTTCTAATGTTTGCTTCGATAAACGGCAATTTTGGTCTAATAAATAGCAATAAATTTATTAATATTGATCTAAATGTAATTTTCATGTGTTGGCCACAATTCATTGAAAGTCATAAGTGTTACGAATCTGCAAAACAAGTTTTGAATCAGCATTTGTTCCATATTCAAGAGTTTGACCGAACGTTTTCGAAATCTTAGCGAAAAATAAGCGAAATAAAGTTGTTTCACTTCAAACCTTTTTATAGATTGTTTTTCACTGGAAATGTTTGAATTGTTGAAAAGAATGAATAATAAACAATTATAACTGATTTGTGTGTTTATTAATTTTACTTAAATAAATAACTAGTTCTTATACTCATTTACCCCGTTCTCTACTTGAAAATGAAAAAAGTTTACTTTTCAAATTCTTTGTAATCCAACTGTTGTAATACATAATACTCTATTTGAATCTCATTATCAAATCATATAAGATTATGATACGTTTCAATTAAATTTTGAATTTTTTTATCTAATACTTATGAACAAAATTCAGTTTTATGTTTATGTCATATAATGTTTAAATTAATAAAATTAATAATTAGCTTACTTTTTGTTCACGTCAATTACAATTAGCATATTTTGTGCTTTTTGAATTTATTAGCATTTATTTATCATTAAAAAAATATTATATCATTTGTTCATTCAAAAAGTCTAATAATATTATGCAATTATAACAATGCCTTAATTTTCGCACTCCTTCGCAAAATTCTCATATATTTATTAGAAAATAATCAGAACCTAAACCCTTTATGACGAACAATTTATTATACTATATGCAAAATCGAAACTTTTGTCAATTATCGGTTAAAACAAATGAGAGTCTTTTGATGTCAAATAAATTTACTTCAATTTCACTCGAATCGATTACTCGATGTCCTACTTTTACTTCAAAATTTCTATTTATGTGAAGACTCATTCTCTAAAACCTATATATTTTAACTGAAGTTTTGAAGTCTATTAATTTAAGTGGAGCTCATTTGTGAAATTGCGATCATTATAATTATTATTGTTGAGAAATAAATCCATCAAATCATAATAGTATATGAAATGCATAACTTGACTTAAAATGCTATTTCAAAATCTGCTATAATTGTTGCAAACTTGGCTACAATTATTTTTTTAGGCATTTAGATTTTTTATAGCATTTGTGGTATAGTTTGTATTCATATTTGTAGTTTTGCTCATTATTTTAAAAATTTGATAATAATAACAATAATAAAATCTGATATATTTGAATGAAATTAATAATTTTCTTGTAATTGAGTTGTCATTGTATTTGACAATCAGATTGCTGTTAAAATATTTATTAGTTCTGACACTGATAGTAAAGTGTACCTCATATACCACAAGAGGTCGATTACCTATTCGCTATTTTTACAGCGTTCGCAATCAAGGCATGTCTTGATTCTCTTTAAAAAAGAGAGTATAGAGAGATTCGTCAGTTGTAAGGGCACAAAGAACTTGTGTTGATTCAGTTTCGGTCGATCAGTCAAGCAGTTGTTTGACTCTTAACTACTTTGATTGCTTATATTTTTAAAGTGAGTTCATTTAACAAAGTCGCGACAAACTTGAATTTTAAAAGTAATAAAAGTGTAATATTTCTTCAAATCTAATACTAGTCTCAATCAAATAATTTTTCAATTTTCATAAATCTGGATATGTGTACGGATTGATTCAAAGTAAGTCATTTCTTTCTTGTGCAATAATATACTTGTATTTCTTTTTCAATCTTTACTATTCAAACAAAGTTTAACATTGTTTTCGGTCTATGATTATTACTTAATTTCAAAATGTTATTTTAACTCTAAAATAAATGTTAATTAATAAAATTGCTTAGTTTTGGAATCAAAACTTTTCTTTCATATCGAAATAATATAAAACACTGAAAAGGGATTTCAAAGTTTAGAGAATTTTGAGATTTTGAATATTTTTATAATTAAGAAAAAGCAATTTTCAAAATTAATCGAAATTATTTAATAGCATATTTTATTCATAAATGTTTCAAATAATAACCACCAAAAAATTTAAAATTGCAATTTCAGTAACAATTAGATGTTGAAATAGTTCCTAAGAGTCGGTGTTTTAAATTACATAATCTTAGCCATAATCACAATTCATTAGTTTATTTCAAATAAATAGGTAACTAATATAAATGAGTCTCTTCACAATCTATTCAGTAAAATAGTTTTCTAGTTTAATTGTCCATTAGTGTAATTTAAGTTTATTTTTCTCATTCTTAACGATTAACAGGTTATTCGTTTTTTAAACGGGCATTTATTTCACTATCTTTGGAGTATAAGTTGCTTTATTCAGAATTTTATAGAATTTCTAGGTTTCCCACATTTGGTTAAACTCAGAGTTCATTTAATTTATAATTTGAAGACAGGTTATCGATTTTTAGTTAACATTTAGATTATTTTAGTATCAGATTGTAATTAAAAGTAAACTCTTAAAAATGTTTTTTGTGAGTCTAGTGAAGCATTACTAATATATAACGAACATAAAATCGTGAGATTTGAAATTTGTGTATCAATGCATTGAAAGTTTAGCATATTCTATACTTTTCATATTCAGAGCAATGCTCAATAATTTCCCCAACATCACGATGAGTGGGCTTACGTCCGACCTCTTTTAATGTCCCACTTTTTCTCAAAACTTACTTAACTGTTAACTATTGCCTATGTATTTGAAAGTAGTGAAACCCATATTATAATGCTTTAATGATAAACTCAAATTCGAGTTTTGACTCATATAATAGTGAAATCAATTCCGTTTTGTCAGAATTTAGTCAAGTCATAGATAATAAACTAACAGATAATTATTTTCTCCTAATTCATCGGGTGCTTCGAAGTAGAAAATGCTGAATCGTTGTTAAATTTGATAACTCATTTGATATTAAAAGTTCGATTAGGCCTCAATTAGTGAGATTTACTGTTTTACTAACAATTGAAACTTGTGCTCAATAACTTTTATTCGCTTTCTTGTCCCTCATTCTCACTCAAACAATAATTTTTAATAATAGCTTTGAAAGCATAAACTAATAACAGAGAAATCTCATGCAATGTTTAGTCCAAAAGAGAGCAAAGTTAGCGAACGCTGTCCTAAATTAGGCAAACTTTCCAAAGCCTCTTAATGGAGCGGCTGATCACTTTTGACACCCAACTAACATAACCAACACATCTAAGATATAACCCTCTCAAAAGTGTATTGTCACAGTTATGAAATACGACCGTGACAGTGAACCCATTATGATTTATCTAACCCTGACCTCATTTCTTTTAGGAAACCACCTGAAGGCTAATAAGTACTGTGTTAGTTGGGTGTCAAAAGTGATCAGCCGCTCCATAAAGACAGTACTTGAAAGTTTCCTCAAATGAGGACAGCGTTCGCTCAATTTGCTCTCTTTTAGATTATTCAAGTTTTCTTTATTACATCACATTTTCTATTATTTATCATAATTTGTTCGATTCAAATAAGCGAACGAGAGAGCGAAATAAGTTATTTAGCACATCCTGGAATATCTCTACTTTTTATTGTAAACATATTTATTTATTGCTAGCATTTGTATTTTTAGCTTTATGTAAGATTATTTCGAATTCACTAAACCCAAGTTTGTATTATCTATTTATAATGCTTCCATTTTTATTTTAAAATGTTTTTTCTATTAAAATTTTTTCTTTGAGCTCTAGATATCTCAATCTTTATTCATTCAATTAGAGATATATTTCTTAATAACGCGTAGTCTCAGATTTTCCTTTGATATGATTAAATAAAAATAGACAACTTAAAACCCAAGCTGAATAAAAAAAATTTTACTCAACAGTTTTAAGAAGAGTTTTTTTTAAAATCACTCAATTTTTTCAAACCTCTTCAATTTGAAGTGCTTTGAAATATAATTTAACACAATTAAATATGTTGAGATTGGGTAAAATTTAATTTGTTTAAATAAAACATAATATTTGTTTTTCTAAAGTTTTCCTCTGTTCGTCACTCTTGTTTGAGAAAATATAGTTTTCACCTAACTACACTGCAGTGCAGAATAACATACGGCTGTATATTGCATATCATCATAAAGTTTTTAAAATCTATTTAATCCATTCAAATATATTTAAAGCAAGAAAATTATTTGCTATAAGTATTTAATTTCAGTATTTACAATATAGTTTAGATTTTATCATAATTTTAATCAATTTTAAGCTATTTGAGAGGAATATACATGTAAAGTTAATATCTACTGTATCATAAATTAGGACTACAGCTAACGTTAGTGTTACGGATAACTTGAGGAAATCGCGGTTTGTTATATCTTCACAGTCATGGTTTAGTAACTGTTAAAGGTGCGCAACCCTGCAATATTCGAAAAATCATATATCCCCTCTTACTTTTGGCCAAAGCTTCAGCACCATTTGAAATTTTGAACGTTAATTATTACAATATTACAATGTGAAAAACGAAATTTATAACTTAAATCTCAAACATTCATAAGTAGACTGAAATTCAATTATTTTAAAACTCATGAGTCAGCGGATAAAGAGAATATTATCTAATTTTTTTAGAAAAATTCATAGATAAGCAAGGTTGATTTTAAAGGGAGGTGTAGCAGGACAAAATAGAAGGGGGTTTAAAACTCATCATTTATATGACGGGATATTTTCTGAAATCGACGAAATTTGTCTCTTTTGAATTTCTATTGAAAATTGTATTAAAAACAAACAAATTTCTCCAGAAATCTTTGGGGGGGAGGGGTAGGGGGGTTGATTTTTTACTTTGAAGGTAGACATTGGAAAATAGTTGAAGGATTATAAGATAGAATAAGAATAATATAACATATTTTTAACTTAATATTTTTTATTATCTCGAAAACTCTCATAAATTTTTTGTTCTTGAATTTTTTCAAAAATTGAACTGAAAACCAAAGACTTTTTCCAAAAATATTGAGAGGGGGTCCGTTTTTGGGCTTCGAAGGTAGGGTGTGGTACTACCTTCAACCTCCCTTGATTATCTATGGAAAAAGTTGTTAATTTAAAACTCGAAAAATGAAGCATTCGGGAAAAACTTCAGTGGAAAAAATTTTCTTCAAAAAATTGGCCTTCGAATGAGATGCTTTTTGACCACCCCCTAAATTTTGAGGTTTAAGAAAGCTAACCTCCTGGGAAATTTAGTTTGGCAAAGTCTGATACCTTCATCTCTAATTTTGAACAAAGAGTTTTGTGGTGCGAAAATTTGATGAGTTTAACTGTCTTTATAACATTTCATAGTCTTTGTTATTTCGCTCGAAGTATTCAGAGCATCAATTAATTATAGTTAAATGATATAGTTTCGCAACCAATGCAACAATTGATATTTATTGGTTTGCTTTGATTTTTTGTTCCATTCAATTTGTTGAATCAGATTTGATGGATAAACACGAATCATTGCTTTTCTGAGTCAATGTGAAGCCACAATTATCTTATAATTTTGTTTTAGTGGTTTTTTAACAGTTTAGTTACGATTGGAATGCGTACAATCGTTTATCTCAATTCAATCTTTGGAATGTTCATTAACCACGAGAATAATATTTGAATTCAAAGAAAGGTTTGTCTTGACGGCAAAGACCAGATTTTGATGAATTTTTCGGGAATTATTACCCCATTCCGAAGATTTTGAATTCAATCCTTAAGCTCTAATTGGATTTTATATTAAAAATATAGCTTTGTATTAACAGAGTTCTGATGTACAAAATGCAGATAAACAAAGATTATTTTGAATATGAATGAAAATTCAGACTATACTGATTCGATTTCCTGTTAAGAATTTGAAATTTATTGAACTTGAAGTGAATCGGACTAACATTTGGAGTAATAGTGAAGTCACAGAAGAAGCATCAAATTTAAAAGGAGATTATAAATGATAAACACGAAACATGATTTAAAGTCGAACACAAGACGTTACAAGTTAATAATATATAAGCCGAATATAAGTTGCATTACATCACTATTATGTAAGTGGAATCAAGTTATTTAGGGAAGCCTTCGTCTCTCGATTATCCAATGTTGAGATACCTGATATCATTTCTAGGTTGTTAGGTTGTAGGTCAGGACAAATATAATGCAACGCGTATATTATGTTTAAGTTGCTTTAGTTTGTGTACACCAATGGATAGTCCGCGAAACCTTGACTAGTCAGGAAGCAAATGCTTGGACTTGAAGCAGTCAAGCGGATATCATCAACTATTTTACTGTTATGTAGGATTTTCAATGCATTTTTTTCTATTTTGTGCTAATGTGTACTTTTAACAACTTTATGGAATGTTTTAATCAAACTAAAGCATGTGCTGTTTAATTATCTTCATTTGTTTCGTTTTAAATAGTGATCAAAAGTGCAATACTTGTACTCCTTCTCAATGAAAAATAATTATTGATATTAAATCTAACAGAAAAATAATATATAGGTTAATGTGTAATTGGAGTGCTTTAATGATATGCAATATCTCTAATTTAAAATTTTGTTAAACCAAATTTAGAGCCACCGATGCATACTTGCGGGGCGCACAAAGAGGATGCTTTATGCCTTAGTGCTGATCCAAGTGGTCAACATTTTTGCAACAACTGTCACTTCATTGCCAGAACCATATACTTATGATATATTTTTGAATCGAACAGAACGTAGTAGTGATAGAACAGCTCCTGATAGTAAGAATTGATATAATAGTTATCGAATAGTTAAAAAGTTTGATTTGAATTTGATAAATTTGAAATAAAGTTTCAGCAAGCTACTTGACGCGAGCGTTAGGGAATGTGGTTCGCCTCCTGCCCCCAGTGCGCATTGGCAGTCGCTTCAACCAAGGGTGCGTCGGTGGTACACGTTGCCAGTTTTTCGCCTTCTGTTGGATGTCGGGCGGCTCGTTGGGTGCCTCGTGTGGGCCCCTTCATACTTGCTGTGTCACTCCCAGTAGTCAGGATATTCAGCCCCAATATTGGGGTCCAGTCATCAACGATCCACGTATGCGATCGCAATTATCAATTTTTTTCATATTTATTCATTCATTTTATTTATTTTTCAAATGAGAAAAGAATGTGGAAAAAGTGCCGCCCGAATCAGCCGAATCGTCGGCGGATCAGACGCTTCGTTTGGACAGTTCCCGTGGCAGGTATGAAATTGATATAATTTTAGAATGTTACTCATTATTGTATAAATTGATAAGGCCTTTGTCCAAGTTGGTGGCAGCAGATGCGGGGGAGCACTTGTTGGATCGGCACACGTGGTTACCGCCGGCCATTGCGTGGCCAGGTCTGCATCATTACATTTTACTTTATTGTTTTCGATTGAATTTTTGACTTAAACTTCCTTTTATTTGGTTGCATAGATCACAACACAATCCAACCAGTATTCGGGTAACACTCGGAGATTATATTCTTCACTCTGAAATAGAGAGTTTACCCCATGAAGTGTTTACTGTATCTGAAGTTCGATTGCATCCCAATTTTCGTTTTACACCACAAGCAGATCGTTATGATGTGGCTGTTCTTGTATTGGACCGACCCGTTCAATATAAAGATAATATAAAGCCCATTTGTTTACCACAAAAAGATGCCGGTTTTTTAGGTAGAATGGCTTATGTGGCCGGTTGGGGAGCTTTACAAGCAGGTAAAACAAACTCTTTAAACCAGTAATTCTTAATTCTTAAACTTTAATTCGTCGCTTAATTTAATTATTGTGGATAATTGTTTTTGGTCTCGAAAATCTTATAATTTATCGATGATATTGTACTGCGAGAATTATTTTGCTGAAAATAATGGCTGATATTTTGTCTTCATGTATAGATTCCATTTTTTTTAACTTACTCTAAGCTATAACTTGACATTTTAATCTTTCTATAGCTTTATTCCTCGTTTAGGGAATTTCGAGTTCTCAATTTGATTCCATTTTAGTAATTCCTTTGAGTAAATAATTCAATATTAAATAATAGATAAATTTTCCACTAAAAGTGTGATCCAATGATTTGTTATACTTTTCGAAAGTTTCCCAATTGATATTTTGATGAATCCGAAACATAAGCTCATTGAAAAGTACTTTTTCATTTTGAATCATCCCTACTATAACCTCATTTCTGTGTCAAATTTTTGCGAAACAGAATTCATGCTAAAAATATAAAATGTTAATTAAGTTTTCTTTGAAACAGTTAATGAATGAATTTGAACTTTAGTTTTAAAATTCGAGTTCATCAATATTTAACTCAAATGCAGTGCAATTGAGGTTTACCTTAAGGTAAGTAAAATTTTCTCTATTCATAAATTTTAATGTGAAATATTATTATATTTAGTTCAAAACGTTTAAAGCCTAAGAATAAAGTATTGAAAAAGTGCTGATAATGTGAATGGAAAAAGTTTAAAAAACAAAAACTATAGAAAAATTGGTGGAAATTCGAAATTTCCAATAATTTAAATATCAATCGAGAATGAATCGATGCCAATAATTTTTCATCCGTTCACATGAAAGCTATTTTGATTATATTTACTACTATCTGATTGCCATCGAATTGCCATAAGATTTTCCCCCCAATGTAGAGCTATTCAAAAGTTTATATTTGATGAACTGTAAGCTTAAAAACCCATTTAATGACAGAAATGATGATAAATCTTACCAAACAAATTATTCATTAAAAATCATTATTTACCTCTGTTTAATAAAAAATAGAGTAAAGAATTTTCCTAATTTTAATGTTTTTTTAAACTAATTCAAATAAATAATATTACAAAATTTAATGCTAGTATTCTTACATCCAGTAATTAATTAGAATTCACTTTCAATTAATAGTTATGATACGATACACTTTATTTTGAAATCATAAACTTTTAGATCATAAGACATGATTTTTTTATGACATTTAATCATGATTTTTCACTTTTTGACCGTAAGACAAAATAAGTTTTTGAAAGCATACTTTTGGAACTTTTTTAACATGGATCAGCTTTTTATTGAGCTTATTGTTAGTTTAGGATACGCATATTTTTCAACTTAAGTAAGATTCATTAAATTGTTTATAAATTACAGTAATATCATAATAATAAAAGCTTTACAGTTAGGTTTTCATGAATATAAAGCATTCAGACAGTAGTAACTTTTTCAATAAGCGTTACATTGAATTAATCTCATTTCTCAATTTAATAAACTTAATATAAAGATTTTTTAAATGTAAAAAATTCCAGGGATTTTGTATATTTTTTTAAATAATAGAAGTCATGGCTTGATTTGAATTCGAAATTAGACTCAAACTGTTTTATTGTTTTGATCTTTCTGTGTTTAATATCTTGAAATCTCAATAAAAGACTTCAATTCATTAAAATTAATTAGAGCCCAACCAATAATTTGGCATTTGTTGAGAGACCAATTTTCATTGAGACCTCGAAATATAAAGCCGAACAATATTATAATCAGAATAAGTTTGAGTCTTATTTGCAATTTATCTAAAGGTCATCAATAAAGAAAACATTTTACCGAATGTTCAAAGTTATGAGACTTTGAAATATTATTTATTGAAATTTAACTTTTCAGTATCAATTTCGAATCGAGACTTATAAAAATTAGAATATTCTACCCTTTTTCAACATTATGGTTTATGGATAATACGTTGAATGAGTATTTCATATTAATCCATAACTTTTTTGCATGCATTTTCTCTTCATTTGAAATGTGGACAATTTAATCAACAAAAAATCATTTTCAATGCAAAAAAAAAGTATCAAACAGATAAAAATTTTGATATATGAATAAAACTTCACTTCACTTTTCACAAGATTTTTATTCAATAAAAACTTCAGTGGAATTCGAGAATTAAAATATCTAAATTAAATATTATTTATCGTTGACTTTTATCATTGTTCATCGAAAATTATTATTAATTGACTAAAATCTCCACAACTCTAAAACTAAATACTACAAAATATTAGATTTTGAATGAAAGCTATTTATTAATGAACGCTCTAATTATGTTTTGTTATATAAATTCAAAATTATTATGCATTTCACGATAGTATATGATATTCGAACCAAATGATTATTTATTATTTCTAACTTAAAATTGGAATGATTTAGCACTTTATTATACTATAAAATGTTGTTTTATAAAAAGAACTAATTATAACAATGATTTAAAATTTTAAAAATAGGTTCGAAACTTAGGCCTAAAGTTTTACAACACGTACCCGTTCCTGTCATAGAAAATTCTATATGTGAGGGATGGCATAGACAAAGAGGTATTAATATAAGAATATACGACGAAATGATGTGCGCTGGATATGAATTTGGTGGTCGTGATGCGTGTCAGGTATAAATTTTTGACATTTATCACGAACGATAGTTTTGCGAACAATTTTTTCATTCATCGAACCATCAGAATAGATAACAATACAAT
>JAQFXV010001246.1:0-14422 GCA_034694065.1 Camisia spinifer
GTGTTTTAATAAGATTCGATGCATTTAATAAGCCATAATCGTTAACATAGATCTTCACTAAAGTCCTTCAATAAAATCTAAAAAATATAATACATATGTTAGGGAAAACTTATTAGAGGACTTCTTTACTATTCATCTTCATTTGTTAAAAATAAATTCAATTATTTGAATAAATTAAATAAAAATTTAAGTAGTAATTTAAGTAGCAAGGTTAGGTTAGGTTAGATAAATATCACGTTACCGTATGTATAATATGAACTCAATTTTAGTTTTTGATTTTTTGATAACTCAAAATTTAAGAAAAATCAAGTTAAACATCTAATACAGCTCTGTTAATATACTTTAAATTAATTATAATCTAAGCAACAAAATATGAAAAAAGTGTTGCAAACACTATTAGCACATATTTGAAGCTATATTTTGTTTTAAATAAATTACTTCTATCAGAATTTGAAACTCATGATCACTTGGCTATCACTTTGAGTGTTAATCTAAAACTTTAGTATACCATAAATAATGCATAATTGAAAGTGATAAATGTTATCAAACAAATTGCATAACAAGTTCATATTGATAATCCCCTTTTCTATACTGTAAGTTAATGCTAATAAATTAAGTTAAGTTAAAAATCTAAGCCAAAGCGCTGTAAGCACTGATTGTTTTACCTAACCTTGACTTCATTCGAATGTAAGCCTGATTTTAATCGATATTTGATTTTTGAGATATTAAAGAAATCATTTTGACTTGACTTTTTCGAGATGTTTGACATCTCCGTAAACTAGTTTTTTGGCACAACTTAACCTTACAGTGAATCACAAACTAATAGGTTAAGTAAAGTTATGTTGTAGTCAAAAGTCAACTCTACGGTAATGTCAACCAAACTGAACCAAAAACTTAAGATTTAGTAAATTTTGTGTATTTTCTATAGTATTCCGGCTCCAAAATTTCCGAGACTTGGAATATTTCCATTAATATTCACCGATTCAATTGTTATATCCATTGTTGCATACGCTGTATCTTTATCTATGGCTAAAACATTTGCAAAGAAACATAAATATAAAATAGATGCCAATCAAGAACTTCTAGCACTCGGAACAGCCAATGTTTTTTCCTCATTTTTCAACTGCTATCCAAGCTCTTCATCTCTATCGAGATCTTCTGTTTTAGACAGAATTGGAGCTAAATCTCAAATCGCAAATCTTGTGTCTTCTGCTATTCTATTGACTTTTATTCTCTTTTTGGATCAACTTCTATATCATTTACCAAAAGTGGGTTCAAAGTATTCCTATCAAAACAATTTCCATAAAAATTGACCAAATTTGAAATGAGTTATAAAATTATTATTTTGTTTTTTAGTGCATACTTTCAAGTATTATTATTGTGGCCCTAAAGTCAATGTTAGTGCAAATTAAAGATGTCAAAAGAGTATTCAGACTTTCCAAATTAGAAGGGGTACAAAACATTTCAATTCTCATTCTCAAAATTTTAATCTTATTTCAAAATAACAGATATCATGGATCGTGACGTTTGGATCTGTTATTATTTTCGATGTTGATATCGGTCTTCTCATAGGAATAGCTTTCTCTCTGATTTTTATAATAATAAGACTATCGAAGTGAGTGAAAACAATCAGTTATTCTTTGTTTCATTGAAAGTCATGAAAATTGAGAAATAATTTAATTGTTTTTCAGACCTTATAATGTAATTAAGGGACGATTGCCTAAGAGTGAGCTTTATGTCAATATTAACCACTATTCAGAAGCGGTTGAAATTCAAGGGATTAAAATTTTTCATTTTTCTTGTGCATTGTTTTTCATAAATCGTCAAACTTTTAAAGAAAATTTATATAATAAAGTTCTCAACATTTCAAGGTATGTAAAAGAATATATGTTCAAAATTAGAATAAATTTTGAATTTTTATTCAAATTTTTCAATTGATAGCAATGACATAGATATTTACCTGAAGGATGATATCAGAGGAAAGAGTCAAATAAGCACTATTATAATCGACTGTTCGTCTATTTTCTACATTGATTGCGCTGGTGTTGAAACTATTATTGAAGTTATCACAGAATTAAGACAAATCAGAATAAATGTAGTGCTGGCCTCATGTCAAGAATATGTTTTATCAATGTTACAGAAAACTAATTTTTTCTTTACTAAATATTCAATTTATGCATCAGTTCACGACGCAGTTATCAAAAGTTTGTCAATAAATGATATGACATCTGTTTAAACATTTTAGTTATTTCTATGAAATAAGAGTTTACTTTTGTACTTATTTTTCAAGATTGATTTATTGAAAAAACTTAAAGTACTGCTGTTTAAATTCAAAGATAATACTTTTAATGTTAAAATCATATTCAATTAAAAAAATTGGGAATTCAAATATTGCGTTCTGTAGTATATGCAAAAAATTAGATGCAAAACATTTAAACAAAACATTTTTTTAAATACTGAAAATATGCGACAAATCGTTGTTAATTTATGCTGTTTTAGTTAATCATTTAAATGAAGAAGAAGAATAATTTCAACATTTACTTTGACATAAATAATAGAAATCAAACTATGCATACAAACGATATAAAGTTTAAAATTCGACTTTTCCGGGATTAACACATCCTAAACTTGATTTTTTAAAAATGAAATTTCGATCAAACAAATGAATTCATGGCTTTCCATTTCAGTTATTCTAAGTCTTTTGTACTTTATATTAGAATAACATTATCGCCTGAATCTTCAATTCTGAATAAATATTTGATTACATTCATTAATTATAAGAATTAATTACATTTTTATTGAACTTGTTATAAGTGATTATCAAAAATTGAATGCCATCAATAATGAAAGTTAAATCGTTTAAAAATGAATTGTTTTTAATGCTATAATTAAATGTTTGACAAGTGATCAATATATCAAGTTCTATAGCTTAGAGTCAGGAAAGTTTTGATAATGAACTTTCAGTTAATAACTTCCCGACCATTGTTTTAGATCACCCTTTCTTTATACAGGAACTGAATCACATCGAAAAACACATTTCATTTCTTCAATCAATTGAAAGCGAGATTGAAAGAGATATTTGGTTTATCTCAATGAGACCCAGAATTTCTCGAAAGAGATCAACGGGTCAAACAAATGATAACAGTGAATAAAATGAATCACATGAAAACTTGTCTTAAAATAAATATTGAGCACCTGAAAGCAGTTTATACGCAAATCAGGCATTAATATTCGGTTAGTAGTGTTAGACTAAAATTGTTAATAAACCCGGAATTTCAACTTTAGACTCTTTTTAATTTCATTGCCTTAAGAATGTTCATTCGGATCTTTGAACACTAAATTTGCAGTTTTAAGCCTTGAAGTGTGAGAAAGGGATCAGTTTTTTGAAAATACAAAAAATTTCTCAAATAATCAATATATTTTAATTAATTAATACTTATCAAACTACAAAATCTCATTCAAAAGTCTCAAAGTTTACACTCTTAGTTCTTTTAAGAGTGTTGATTGAAGTTTTTTGTTGTTGTGTAAATTGGTTTTAATAAATTTAAAATACTTATTACAACATAATAATTATACAGACTGTAGTTTTGTTAACAGTGTTTCTGTATCTCTTGTTAGCACAAATGAATTGAATTCACTTTTTCTGTATTAAGTGTGCATTTACTAAGATTTCATCGACAGATAAAATATACCTTACTTTATGAACAAAAGAAATAGTGATTTATTTTATTACCCATTGAATGATACCCGTAGTTAACCTGAAAATTTTTGGCTGACGGGGGTCTTTGGTTTGGGAGCTGGGGAAAAATGCATAATTTTTGAATTTAACCATTGGATTTTTGTCAAATGAATTTTCCTGAAACTTAATGTCGTAAAGATTCACTTTAATTCTCAATGTAACTTGAGTTTATTATTTCGAAATTTGAACGCTATTAGTTTCTAATATGTTTGAACCTTACACTACGTAACTTGGAGTTAATTTACAAGCTTTTAGAACTTTGCATAAAAGCGAAATTCAGTATTTCCAATTCTTTAGAAAGAAAGGTTCTCAATTTATTTTTACATTTCTTTGAAAACTTCTTTGAGACTAGGATGTTCCACGCGATCGTTTTAAACCTAACCTAGCTGATTTGTTTATTTTCAACTTATCGTATAGAAATGACAGCGAAAAATATCTTAAGTTCAAATAAAAAACTTAAGTGACCAGAATCCTGTTGAATATTCTTTATTTTATCAAAAACTAATCAGAAACAGCTTTTATTTATAATGTTGTGATATAAATATTATTTTCCCTCGAAGTTTCATTAAACCATATTCAGTTACCGAAATATCAATTAGCCTTTTACGGTTGATCGGACTTATACTTGACATTAAGGCTTCAATTGATTAAATGATGAAATTTCGAGTCAATATCATTTACTGATAGGACATAAATCCCGAAAATCTGTAAATGTTGCTAAAATTATTGTACACCTGAAAATTGGGGTTACATCATAACTCGGTAATCAATTAAGAAAAAAATTCAATAAATTATTTCGATTCTTAATATGCAATAAAATAAAACAAAACAAATATTTATTTCTGAATTATACTTAATTAAAAAGTTATTCAAAAATTTGTGCTGTTTCTGAAATTGCAATTTTCACTTATATTTGATTCAAATGTCCACTAATTCACAAACTATAAACTTTTAGTTGTTATGAAAAGTAATAAATATTTATTTGTTGTTTAATCATGGATTGGCATAAAATTTAAATCAAATATTGAGGATTAGTTGAAATAAATATTTATTTAAAGCCCTTTCGATTTTGAAGAATAAAAACTCTGATTTCGTGTATAACAACCCTTTTATTAGAGAGCAAATAGTTCTATAAATAATGAAAAGTTAAGAAAGTTCATAAGAGAATTCTATTTAAATAAAAAAACAACAATAATAAGCTTTCATTCAAATCATTTGATGATTACTACAAGTGAAGTGAATCAAGTTTTTTGAAGTATTTTTAAAAACTATTCCAGTTCATTGGTTGCTCTCAAAAGCCTACCATTTGAAACGGAGAAAGAACTTGATCTAAAAAATTGATATTTGATTCAAATGAAGAAAATTCAAATAAGTTAGGATTTGGAAAAAATGTGAAGTATAATTACAACAAAGTTTGCTTCCAATTAATCTTTTATTGTTATAGTGAGAAAGTATATTTGTCTGCCCCACAAATTGCAACAAAAGACTTTTTGATCAAAATAAAATTTTTGAATTTTAATAAATAGTTTAATAAAATGTGGACAGATTTGATTTGATTTTGAATTCTTCTATTTTTAAAAGTAAACTGATTTGAGCTCATTATACCCATGTATCCAATACGACACATACACAAGTCATGGAAAGCATGTGTGAACTTAATCTTGTCGACCACTTAATTCTTTCCTTGGTTTATAAATCTGAAATATATATGCATGTTATGAGCCTTGAAATGTTTTTACATACGCTTCTCTTTTTATCAGTTGATTGAAGTTAAAGTTTCAAATGAGTCTCAAAACTAATGGAAGTCTATTAACGTCATAAAACTACTTTCAAAAATCTTCAACAAATATTTAAATACATATGGAATTAAATCAAATAGAAGTAAATTGAAAGTCGATCAAATTTGAGACGTCAAAAATTGAACATTAGTATAATTTTACAGCTGCTTTCGCTGCAAAAAATATTTGATTAATTCATCGACTTATCAGGTTTAAGCAGAGAGTAATCAATACTGCATTGAAAAACTTGGTTTTTGCCTTATCTTAAAGTCATAGCAAAATATAATAAAAATGGATTTAATCAAAATAATCAAAACTAATCATCGAAAATTATGTGAGTTTAATGTTTTCTTACATTCTTAACCTAACTATTTATCTTCCACTATTCTTATTGCTAATAATTTTTGAATGAGTTTATAGAATTGAGATTAAGTTTTCTAATTATTTATTGATTTTATCATTCGGTATAAGTATTACATGAAAATTATTTCTACTTTCTATTGAAATATTCATAAAAAATTATTAACAGATTAAAAATTATTAAAATGTAATCAATGTTCACATTATAATATCACAAATAATTTTGTTCTATTATAACAATTTTTTGAAAATATTTGGAAATATTTCTGAAAGTCTCTCTGACTTTAGACCTGCATTGTCTGAATTTTTGTCGAATCCTCTTTTAAAGATCTTTTTGATCTCTCATTTATATTCGGAAAAAATGAGATTAATTAGAATTGATTTTGAATTTGACATAGGTATCGAATTTCTTTGATTAAGTTTTAGATAATTAAATTTCGAGCATTAGATTCGCGCTTTCAAAAATTGATTAATAAAATTTCAAGCTATGGCTTTATTTTTACTCGATCAACAAGCTTATCGTCTCTATCACAGAAAGCACACATATCTTTAATAATGCGAATCCTCGATACCCGTGCTCAGAGATTTGGTAGTAATTGAATAATTTTCAGAAAAGTTGAAAATGTTTGAATAGAGATGAAATTCCTTTTTAACTGGTATCGCTTGAAAATCTATCGACATTTTCATTATTCAATATCGGAATCAAAATTCATTTTAACAATATTTGCATTTGAATAAAATCTCATTCTGCAGAAATTAAGAATTAAAATTTTTGATTTTTCACAACAAATTTAGTCTATTTTATTTATCGTTCAAATTTTGTCGAACTAATTTTTTTAATCTCATTCCAACGATCTAAAAATGATTAAATATTAAGATTCAATAACTAAATTTAATTTTTTCAATCATCGACTTGATTAATTTCGAATTTTTAGAAGAAAAAATAATTATACCCAATTTATTGGTGCTTAATGTTTATTTCTTGCTTTGAGATCAGACGCTCGCGCTCGTGCTCGAAGAAATCAAAGCTCTCAGTTTTCGTGCTCACCCTCGAGCACCAATATATTCTAGTGTATACATCATTACATGTCATACAAATTATATGCGATCAGACAGGAAAACAAAGTTTTTCCTTAACCACAACATAAATGACCATAAACTCAATCGTTCGGAAGGAGAAAAAATAGACAATAAATTTAGTTCAAGGATGAAAATCATGAAATCATTTTATTAGAACATCTGATTTTGATCATAACTTACACGATTTCATTAATTTTTTCTTTAAAACATGAAACAATAATTTGTGAATTTCTCTGATTTAAAATAATATGACAGTAAACTAACTACCTGTAAATCACATGAAACATAAGTTAATAAAGAGTATACATTGTGAGTCTCAAAAAAGTGTTGCGCTTCAAAATGTAATCTATTCTGGTTTTTGATTTATAGTTCAATCAATTCAATCAGAGTAAATATAAATCAAACTATGAAATAATTTAGTTTTGAACAACATCAACAATTCAAATGTTAATCAACTTTGAATAAAATAAAATAGAAAACTTTCCATTTAAAAAATTTTAATACAATCAATCAATAATTTTAATAAGCCTTCAGCAAAGTATAATAAAATAATTTAAAGATCCTATTGATAAGATTAAGTAAAACTACAATCTATCAAAACAACAATTAGAATGTTAGGGTTATAAATACTTGAAGAATCAAATTATTTTTGAAAATAAAATTTCTAACATATAATTAATTGTAAATTATTAAAGATAAATGTGTTGAGGCTCTGATTTATAAATAGCATTCTATTGAATAAATGCATTATATTATTCATTGTAAAAAATTCTTCGAAACATTAAATATGAGCTCAACAAATACTTAGAGATTAAATCTGTTTATAACTACTGATTGTAGAATTAGTTTAAATTTTATAGAATAAAATCTTATCGATCTATTATTTGTTATTTCCTATTCAGCTATGACTCAGAAACGATTGAACATCAGTAGTATTCCGGGCATTGGTATAATATGTGCGCTTATTTCTGTGATATTTTGGTCAGCAGCAGGTCTTTGTATTAAGATATCAAAAGATGTCCACGCTTTAGAAGTATTGACTCTTAGGTATTAAAAGTTTAATCTTATTTAAAAATTTTTAAATTATCAATTTAAACAAAATATTTAACTTTTTCAAGTTTTCAATATGGTTAAGAAGCTCTTCTGAGTCACTTATTATTCTATTCACTCTATCCTTTCCTTATTTATTCAGTCAATTAACTTGTGAATTAGTTTTGTCTTAAGTTTTCGTTTAAATAACTTCAATTACGATTGAAACTCGAGGCATAACATGTTCTCATTTTTTTCATTTAAACTAATCATTAATTATTGATCAGTTTTATATCTAGAAATATTCCAGTTCAGAGATATTTTTGACATTAAGATATAATTTCAATAATGATCTCTTTGAGTCAAACATTTAATTGCAATTTTTTGTATTGATTGTGTGATTAAATTTTATTAAAAAGAATTTATTTTGAGAATTTTAAGATAAATTGTAGTCAAAATATTCCCTCATAATTAAGATAATACTAAAATAAGATTATTTGTAACTTTCAGAAAGATGATTAATCAATAGATAAGTAGTACCAAAAATAAATTATGTTAGTCATACTTTTTAATGAAGAAGAGAAACACAGTTTAAAATTTAATTAAATTAAAAAAAAGTTGCTGACAATTTTTTTTGATAAAATTTTATGGTAGATTAGATATCTTAGTGCTGAAGATCAACAATGAAGCCATTCTACTCTAATTTAGTTCAGTAATAAAAATAAAACAATAATTACTGGGCCTTCACTCGATATCATAGTAATTTCTCAATATAAAATAGAAAACATGGCTTCATTGCATTTATTTCCTCTTATGCCATAAAAGTTTCAAATTTCAATTTTATCGATACTACAAAATCAGATCGGTATAAAATTCATTACTACTCGTATTTTGTGAAATCATTTATCACATATTTTAATATTAACACTATGTCACGCTTGAAAAACACTTATGTTCAATAACTAGAGAATTCTTGTGCTTATTCGATTCAAAAACAAATACTTTTACATCATTACTAAAACTAGATCTCTGTGAACTTTATTTACACAGCATTTTTAATAGTACTAGAATTAAACTTTGACACTCTTTCAGTTTCACTTCAACTCTTTAAGAAACTGTTTTGAAAAATAGGGTATTTTGAATCTATGTATTTGTTTGAGTGACATCTTAAGAACCTATGCCGTGATCTCATTAATCACAGAGAGATAAATAAACTTAAAGGCCATAAGTTTAAAACTTTATCAAAAGTTTAGGACAATTGACGACCCATTTCAAACCCGGATTCATTTCAAATCAGGTACACTTAATGGCCTCATATTTTTTAGGCATTTCTACTGCAAATATTCTCAAAAGTTAGTAATTGTTCCCGTTTCACAAGAAAGTTCATTTTCAAAATACTGTACTAAAACTTATGAGTTATTTGGAATTTCAGTTTCACTAGTTGGAGATCAAGTGATACTTAAAAGTCTATTGTTTAGTGAATAACTTACTGTAATCACATCATTAAAACAAAAGTTCGCTTTTTGTTTTTCCAACTGTGAACTCACAGGATAAAAAGTTTACTGAAGCAATTTTTCAATATTATCTACATTATTTGAAAGACTTTCTTAACCTAAATGGAGGGATTGTCAAAACTCTTCTTTTTTGAGCGACATTTTTTCAGTTGAATATCTAGAGATTTATTTTCCTTCATAATTTTGTACGTTTTGATCGCAATTGAACATAAATCTAAGATTTCACTCGAAATTAATAATAGCGAAATACATAACTAAACTTCTCACTTTCACCTGCATTTTTGAGATTGTTAGCAAAATTGATTTTTTTCCTCTAGCTAATTTTTTTCAAAATAGAGATGTACATTTGTTACCCAAAATTCAGGTGTTTCAGAACTTGAGAAACACAGTTAGCTTCTGACTATTCTGATATTTGAAATCTAAGAAGGGAGTGATCTCATTTTGGAACGCATTATTTCATAAAAACTATTCTAAAAATTAAGTTTGAGTCATTGGGTAATTCAATAAAATATTTCAAGGGCCAATGGCTTTTCACCTTGCTCAAAATTAATTCTTAAGTTTCGCATTTCAAGCTGTAATTCAAATTTTTAATAAAATTTTATATTACTCAGCAGCTGGTTTTTTCAAGAGCTGTAAATTATTAGTAAAATTTAAAATTGTGTCGGAAATCAGCAATATATAGTTTGAAAAAAGTTATAAGTTACAGTTCGTAACACTCAAATTTAAAATTAGTTTTGAGCAAGGTGAAAAGCCATTGGCCCTTCAAATTTTTGGCAGTAATAGCTAATGACTCAAACTTAATTTAGATGAAAATTTGAAAGGAAAATCGCGTTCCAAAATTAGGCTATTCCCTTCTAAGTGAGGATTATTTTTAATATTTATATAATTGACATATGACCATAACCAAACTCATGTCTTATTCTTTTATTGAAGCGCTTTAATTCAAGCAATAATTTATTTTGCGGTTATGCTCCACAAGAAACATGCATTTCTGGGGGAACCAAAAGAAAGAATACATTTAGTATTGAGGTTTGCACTAAACAATCAAGAACAATTTGAATAATAATTTAGTATTTTTAATTAAATTAGATGCACATTAGGCACTATATCAATGGCATGTCTCTACACATCATACCGTTTAATTCCATTAAGTGATGCCACAACTATTCGGTTCACAGCACCAGTTTTTGTTAACTTATTTGCATTTATTATTCTTCGCGAACCATTCGGTTTAATACAAATAATTAACGCCGGAATGACAATGACTGGGGTTTTATTGGTAGGAAAGCCTTCTTTTATATTCAACGATAACGACGATTACTACAAAAGTGATAATATTATAGGTATTGTATTGGCGTTAAGTTCTGCCATTACAATAGCCATCTCAATGACAGTGATGAGAAAGTTACAGAAAACTCCATCATCAGTTGTTATCTTCTGGTTTTCAGTATTTACTGTTTTATTAGGTGTAGTTTCACTCTATATACTCGATGAATTCAAAATGCCGTCAAAACTAACTGTATGGCTCGTTATTTTAGCGACAGGTAAATCAATTATTCATTCGTTTCGAAATTGAAAAGTTTCAAAATGTGCTTTTACTAGAATTTAAAGCAAAGGGTTTAATATTTAGTTTTTGCCAATGTTATGATTTTTAAACTACTCTTTGTTGATATAACTGCTCAAGAGCTTAGACATATTGTGCTCCTAAAGTATTCCAAAAATGGTTTCAAAAAAACAATGTTAATTATATGCTAATTTATTTTTATTCAGGAATTTCTGGAGCATTGGATCAATTATTCATAACATTAGCCCTTAAACTAGAAAATGCTGGACCTGTTTCAGTAGTTCGAGCATTAAGTGTTGTCATAAGTTTTATTTTTTCCGCAACAATATTGGATGAAAGAATACAGTGGACAAGTTTAATTGGTGGAGCATTAATATTCTTGTCTATTGTTGTTTTGGGTTTCGGGAAATGGTATAAAGACTCTAAAGTTGATAAACAGCTGACAAAAAATTGTGAAGAACCTAATTTATTTTATAATTCAAAAGTAAATCTTGCTTTTTATAATAATAATAATAATGAGAAGTATTGAAGATTGGATGAAATCTACTTTAGAAATTACATTAAGTTATTTGAGTTAAACATCTTATGTAATGATGCACATGCTCGAGCATATTGGTGCTCGGTGGCGAGCACGAGCACTAAGCACGAGCACTGAGCACGAGCACTGAGCACCAATTTTCAGATTTTCATGTTCAAAAAATAGTATGATTGTTTTAGATTAGAATTTTGCCCCTGTTATGCAATATGTTATCATTCGAATCATTCTATATTCATAATCAATTAAAGATTTATCTTTCAATTATTAGATGTTTATTGCGAATTTAGCTTCGAATTTCAGTATTATGAAAACTTGTGAAAACCCCGCATGCTAAGGTGCTCACCCCTCGAGCACGAGCACGAGCACGAGCACTGAGCACCAAAATTTACCTGAGCACCGAGCACGAGCACCGAACATGTGCATCATTAATCTTATGTATTTATATTTTGTATATCTTGTATTTATTGACATCAACATTTGTAAGTCTGACTTTCTTAGTTTTGATGTTAATTTTATAATCTTGAAACTCTTTTAGATAATCAATTTACTTCTCGTTAATATATTTCAAGGCTTGTAAAAAAGAAAAATAGAAACTATGTTTCGTTCTGATTATATAATTTGATTTATTATTTATAGTTAGGTTTTAGAATTGAACAATTAATTTAGTTTTGTTTCGAGTTCATTGAATATCATTGAGACTAACTTTTATGAGTTGATCATAAAATTATTTATTGCATTCGCACACTTTAGCGATCAATGTCTGCCAATTCATGGTTTATTTGTTACTAAATTATGTCAATGATCATCACCTAATCATACATTTGATTAGTAAATAAACATTATGTAATGAAGGTATATAATGACCTTTAAGTAAACTTGTTATGCAATTTTCGCTCCATCAAAATGTATCATAATTTCATGTTCATAGCATTGAAATAAATAAAATAATTTGTTTTCATTCATATTTTGTTTATTTCATCGAAAAAGAAATCCAAAGCTATTCAAACGCTATTATAACTTATTTAATTCAAAACTGATTGCATGACTTTGTGAACACACAACTTGTTTTCTCCTATTCATATCATTTATTTTAGAACTATAAAAGTTTTTATTTTAATAGAGGTTACGTTTTTTTATCCAAATTCTGTTCTTTTTATATATAATTAACATTTATCATTATATTTATAAAAAATTTTAAATTATACGTTTATCAATTCTCAAAGCTTTTTTCAAATAACAAACCTCATTAAGCCATTCATTTAGCCATTCATTTGACCATTAAATAAAACAATGAATTTTCTGCTTTCCGCCAAAAGCATGTCACAAATAAATTGAAAAAATATTGTGTAATATTTTCTACTATTTATGTGTCTTCAATGATTTGAATTGAAGTGAAAACATATTTTGATGATAAAAAAATTAGAGCCCTATAAGTAAATTGAAAAGCATGAAAAATTATTATTGCAAATCATATGAAGGTTGAAGTTTTCCAAATAAGGTGTAGTTTAAAACCTATTGTGTTATTCTAGAGAGTCTTAATGTCTTTGAATGAGACAAAATCAGATCAAGAAACCGATGATGCAAATGATGTTTGTTGGATACTTACTTCATCATTCTTAATATTCACGATGCAAACCGGTTATGCTCTACTAGAATCAGGAATCGTTTCGCGTAAAAATGAAGTCAATATTTTAGTTAAGAACGCGGTCAATATTATTTGTGGCAGTTTATCCTTTTGGCTCTTCGGATATGCATTAAGTTTTGGTTCTCCGGCCAATCAGTTCATAGGTTATGGAGATTTCGTTTTAAATGTGAACGAGGAAGAAATGGGACCTAAATATTCAGAGATGGCCTTTCAATTGGCGTATTCGACCACTTCTACCGCTATTATTTCTGGTTCAATGTCTGAAAGATGTAAATTTATTTCATATTTATTATTCAGTCTCGTAAATACATTTATATATTCTGTGCCCGCGAGATGGGTATTAAGAGAAGGCGGTTGGCTTCAAGTCATGGGAGCCATAGATATCGGTGGCTCTGGAACTGTCCATCTGGTATGTATTCAGTTGTGAACTCTTTCATTGAATATAGTTTGAAATTTAATTAATTGATCGATAAATAATATATCAACTATAGGTTGGCGGCTGTTCAAGTCTAATGGCTGCTATACTTCTTGGGCCACGAATTGGTCGATTCGACTCAGGTATAGATCGAATACCAATGGGTAATCCAACCAACGCCTTGATGGGACTTTTTATGCTATGGTGGGGTTGGTTGGGGTTCAGCGCCGGCTCTACTTTCGGTATAACAGGACATAGATGGAAATTTTCATCTCGCGCTTCTGTCGCTACAATTCTAGCTTCAATGGGTGGCGGATCTGTTGGAATGGTAATGAGCATCTATTTGAGGAATGGCTTACAAGATATAAACATTCTCTTGTCATCAATACTCGCATCATTAGTTGCCATTACAGGCGGTGCTCCTATTTTTCGGCCCGTTTATGCTGTAATTATTGGAGGCATTGCAGCCTTTCTGGTTCTGATTGCAATTCCATTAATTGAATATTTACATATTGACGATCCCACCAATTCATTTGCTGTGCACGGAATCGGTGGCGCCTGGGGTTTGATTGCTATCGGACTCTTTGCCGGTACATTCAATTATTTCACTCCATTTAGTTATTCGTAAACTTATTTGAACTGGAATTCAGAAAAAGATCACTAATGGAAAAGTTTGTAAAAATATAATGAAAAGCGAGTTAACAAACATTAGGAAAAAAGTATAGAAACATATTAGTCATAAAACACAGATTTGAGAAAC
>JAQFXV010001247.1:0-14419 GCA_034694065.1 Camisia spinifer
ATTATCTCAATTCGATTTTACACTTTTCAATTGATAGCGTAAATTTGTTATACTTAAGATCTATATTTGAGAGTGAATAATATCATACCCGAGTATTACCAAATCTGGAGGCTTTATAACACTATAACATTCTTTTGATAGTTTATATTTATTCACAAATATCATGAATAAATAATTGAAGCAATCAATTATATTTGTTGAAAACTAGTTATGTTAATTCATAAATTGGTTCCACTAATTAATAATTTTTGATATTCGTAAAAAACAGTTACTATGTAAAATTTAAATAAAAAGTCTCCATATCTAATAATACTCGGATATGATTCCAACTTATTTACTCTCATTTTTAAAATAAATTTCATATTCTATCATTTCTATGTCAACAGAACGGTCTCATAAACGCATCAATTTATATTGCAAACAGTGCTTCGCATTTGATTTTTGGATTCATTTCTGATTTTGTTGAAAGAAAGCAGATATTAAATCGAACAGTTTCTCGAAAGGTTTTCGAAACAGTTGCATTAGTGGGCGCCGCCATCTTTATGGTCATTATTCCGGCGGTCGGTTGCGATCAAACCAGTGTTATAGTGCTGCTTGTGTTTGGTATGTTTGTATTGGGTTTGGTCGCCGGAGGCGATAATCCAATAGTTGTTGATATTGCACCTGATTATTCTGGTTCTATATATGGCTTCGTTGGAATATTTGCAGGTATACCAGGATTTCTGGCACCACTTTTTGTAGGTCTTGTCCTCGATGAAAGTCATGTAAGTTTCATAACATATCTTTAAACCATTGTTTCATCTGAAACTTATTTGGGCTATAATTGAACCGAACAATTATCTATTAATGGAAATGATATTCATTATCTTTCATTCTAAAGTTTTTCAAAAATAAATATTGATTTCATAATTTATTCAATTTATAGACAGATCCGATGAAACGGTGGAATATATTATTTTTTGTCGCGAGTGGTATTTACATATTCGGAGCATTAGTTTTTATTATATTCATTTCAGCTAAACCTGAGCCCTGGGGTAGAGCCAACTCAAACCTCGAGAACAACAATAATTCAATTATTGCTGAAAACTAATAATGTGATATGTATTCGACACAATTTGAATCACAGGATTATTTTAAATCGACTTTAGAGAAAATTTTAGTTTAAGAATGTAAATGTAAAATAAATTATTTGTTTAATATTTTAGACATTTTTATTTTCTAAAGAATTTATTTTAAATATTTTCTCAATGACAAAAAATACATTGTTTGTTGAAAACTTACATTTTTAAAAATTAAAATTCATCGTTAATGTTAACCAAAGTAAAACAATCAAGTTAAGTTAATTTAAATGTTTATTGCCAAAAAATTACATGTGAATAATAATTCGTATTAATCTTGAAGAATTAGTTAACTTAATAGGTAGTTAAGCGTGAAAATCAATGAATCATAAAAATTAATTTCGAATAACTTAATGTTCAAAGTAAACAATTGTATAATGCAATACTTTATAAACAATATGTCATTTATCTGCTGATAAGAGAAATATAACAGAATAATATCGAGATTTAAATAAAATGTTCTGAAAGTAAGTTCAACTTTATTACTATAATTAATATATTTTATGGCATCGACAAAAATACAAATTAAAATTGCATTGAGTTTAACACATTACTTACACTTAAGATTTGGGCCTTAGATTTCGATTAACTCACTCTCCAAAATACTTAAAATTTTTTGCGTTAGCATTGATTTAAGGTTATATCAATCGTATTGATCCAAATCTTCTTCTTTCAATCTATAAATATAAACTCCTTGAGTTGGACAAAACATTCCTCTAATATCTTTATACGGTTTTGTTTGCTTTAAGATCCATTTCATACGACAATTACAATAAAATTGATTGTGTCTAACATTCAAATTACTGTATTCGCTCAAATTAAAAAATGGTTCAAATGTTTCTTGAGGTAAAAATTGTAAATGATTGGACTGAAGATCAATTTTACCACCGCTAACATTAAATGAGTTTTCTCTGAAAGCTTCGGAACTTAAATTATTGTTTGAAAGATCTATAATAAATGATAAATAACTAGGATAATAAGTCTTAACATTTAGTATTTGATTGAATGCGAATTCGTCTATGAGTTTAATCTTATTAAACTTCAAATCGATAATCAATTCAATTGTTGTACCAAGATTTCTACTCAAAATATTGAAGCCATATTCGGGTAAAATTTCGATTTGATTATATGATAAATTAATTAAACCAATTCCAATCAAGTTATTGAATGAATAATTATTCAAGTATTTTATTCTATTGCGCGATAGATCTATTCTTTCAATGTTACTAATGTTGCAGAAGGCAAACGATTCTACTGTTCGGACCACATCATCAGTTATACTGATAAATTCAAATCCACTCAAATTATTAAATGCATATTTCCCGATATTATCAATATTATTATTCGTGAAATTAATTTTTATGCGGGTTGATATTGGCATGAAGGGATCAATATTAAAAAATGCATTTTCTGGTATTTCCTTGAGATTATTATTCTCTAGATTAATATTCATTCCCAATCGCCATTGTACTTTAACACCAGTGAAAAGTGCTTGATTGATCATATAAATCAAAGAACCAGTCCCCTTATCTTCATTTGTCAAAATCGGATTATTTTTAATAATTATCGAATTCAATATTCCAAAAGATTGCTCGAAAAATGTAAAATTGATATATTCGAGATGTTTATTATTCTCAACAAGAATATTTTCGAATCTATAATTATCTATAGATTTCAATATTTTCAATTCCGTATCTATCACATGAACTTCTCTGAATATGAGGGAGTTAGAAATATTACGATATATATATTGCATATTTTGATCATTAACATTATTTCCTTCACACAACAATTTTTGATAGGTAGAATAATTGCAACATGGATAATTCAATTCATCCTCTAATAAACATTTCTCATTAGATGAAACGCTTCTTACTAAGATGATTATTTCCAATAAAACTTTAAAAAAATGAATATTATTTTAGTTTATTTTAGTATTCTAGATCTAATTTTTTTTTATTCAAACAGAATATTTGGAATAATTTTTTAAGCTTCAAAAATGAATTTTATAACTAAAGCATTAAAATAATTAATTGGTATGAACCAAATATTTAATTAAATATTCTCTAAAAGAATATTTGGCTTTTGAACTGCAAATAAAACCTTAGGAAAATACGTTTAGTATAAATGAGTTAACTGTGTTCTAAAATATGAGACAGTTAACTCATTTATACTAAACGTATTTTCCTAAGGCTTTTTTTGCCTTCCAAAAGCTCTTTAAGAATCAGTTAATAAAATGTAATGGTCAATCGTGTTTTAGCACTAAAAGCAATCGCTCCAGCTCTATTTAGTGTGACCAAGTCTCTGAGAGGTAATTCCTTGAAATTTCAACAAAATTGAATATACTTTCCGGGAGATTCAGGGAACGCATATTTTTCAAGCAAGGTTTGACACTAGAGGGCAGAGGGGGCATACCTGCTGTCGATTTTGAAATTATACCATCCTCTGTACGTTTTTTCTATAAAAACACCACACTGTGGATTATTTTGCTATGCTTTTTGATGATTTAGGATCAAAATTACGTTTTCTGTTTATTATTTAGGAGAAAATACAGGAAAACGTCGAAAATTTAAGAAATTTTGACTCTTGAATTGCACAATCCCATTTCAATTTTTCCTTCAAAACTTTACTTTGTCAAATATTTAGGAAATAGCCCCCGTCAAAAATATAGAGTCGAACCCTATTTTCAAGGATTGAAAGGTTTCAGCATAAAATTTCATTAATTTTATTATTTTAAACATTAATTATTTCAATTGTTAAACTTATTTTTATTCTACAAATTTTTTAATTAATGATATTTTATATTTATCTTTCATTTAATAGTCATTATTTTGAACGTTTTTAAATGCAATAATTATTCGATTCATGACTCAGTTTAGAATCCTGTCTCTTTTCAAAATTTATGTCTACAATAAGAAAATATGATGAACAAGTTTTTTAAAAATTATATAATTATGCATTGAACGATCTTATTTAGATAACGTGACAGTTTTTTAGTTATAGAGCTTTAACTCTCATGTTAATTCGATGGAAATTCAAGTAAAATGCATGCATTATTTTGGGGAATTTCATTCCGCGATAATTGAATGTCAAGGAAAGACATCATCTGGGAGGAAGGATCCAAAGGTCGATTCCGAGGTTTTCCCGGAAATTCCGGGAGGTCTAGTCACACTAGCTCTAATGTAATGTCTAAATTGAAGAAGGGAATGCAAATAGAAACATTTTGATAACTTACATTTTAAGAAGGTTTTAACTCAAACATTAAACAAAAGTGAGGGACCAATAAATTTATAGAACTCAGAATCTATTTTCCCTGAAAGATGCCTGAAAGTTAGTTTGAAATAACTGTATGCCTTTTATATTTTGAAAGCTATTGAAAGATTCATTTTTGCATCCATTCATTGAATTGTACATAGAGTTATCAATATTATTTCATTTAATTGTTTCCAATATTCTCTTAATTAACATCTCAACAATCTGTTACAACAACCTCACCTCTCGATAGAACAGAATAAACATTTTTAAAAATTATAAGCGAGTTTTGAATATTTATCAAATTAATCAAATATTCTTACCTTTAATCTTAGACATACTTCAAAATTTCTCGATAAACTTCCCGAATTTAATGAGTGAAAACAAAATTCTAGTATAATAAGTTAATTTTTGAATCAAAATGTAAAATTTTAATATAGCTAATGACTCGATGAGTTAACCTTCATTAATTAATATTATTCGATTTATAGCAAATACAGGTGTACAAATTTGAATGAAAAGAATGCATCGAACTAAATTTTTTCACTTATGAAACCCGTAGACTATTAAAAATATTTCATAAGAACTTTTAATTAAATGCATTCTATTCTAAATGACGACACCATCAATTACCTCAATTTAAAAGAAATACTGATCAAAAAGATTATCATTCAAATCAAAATTAATGTTGAGTTCGAATAAGACAAATCAGAATCCATTCAGACAAAGTTTCTAATTCAAAATATTTCATCTATAATTGTACATATTTCAAAAATAGGGACAATTTCTTTTAGAATTAAGAAACATATTGACAAGTTTTTCCTACATTTGAAGCATTTTCTACGGCAAGACTCTGAGGCATTTAATTCTCTGAAAGAGTTTTAAATTTCAAAACTTCTCAATAATAAAACTAAATTAAGACAATTTTTCAACAAAAATATTTTTGATAATTGGAGAAAATTTTATTTGCATTTAAAAAAGCTTTATAATGACGATCAAAATTGGTCAAACAATAATAATTTCGTTTAAAGCTTATGATATACTGTATAAGTTTTATAATCCCAGTCAAATTGTTATCAAAACAATTAAACTTAATCTAAAAATTACCAAAAAATTATTTATCAAGTTTTTGCAGATTTCTTTCCGTTTTTGCAGTTTTATTCACCAAAACGCATTCGCACCTTTTTATCTGTCCAAAGCTATTATTTTCTATGCCAATAGATTTGAATGAGTTATTATTTCTTTTATTCACATCTTTCGAATTTTTAAAAATTTCCAAATGGACAGCAATTTTAGGATCTCTGTGCAAATGATGCGCTGCTTTGTGGCCAATGACTCGTTGAGCGGTTAACATTTATAATCAAATGACTTCAAGTTAAACATAAAGTTAATTCAGGTACTAGAAATACTATTAAAATAATAAATGATATTGAATCTGTGTTTTATAAACATTCTATTTATTATATACTGTCTGTTCAATATCAGTAAAATCAAATGATAGTTGCTATGATTTTTGATATTGAGCGTAGGGCTGTCACCTGTCAAGATTTGGTCTTGATTTACAAGATTTTAGACTACTGGTCAAGAGTAGACCCGAATCTTGACGTTGATTGTCAAGATTTGGATTTCATAAGTTTAAAAAAGGTTAAGAACCTAAAATACTTATGAATTATTTTGAGAAATGTTTTCTTTTTTAATTGATAAACTTCAAAGCAGTTTGTTTTGCTTTATTTTTCAAAGCATCAAATCCCATGTGTTAGTGTAACGTGATTTAATGTGAAAAAGGGTGAAAACACTAATCCCTAAATTTTGCTGTCTTAAGTATTTAACAAAACTTGTTTTTCTTCTGATATTGACTATCAAAAGATTTATTGTACCTTTTTGTTATATTGTTTAACTGTCATTGTTGAAGTACTATTTAGAACTTTTGTGGTGAGAAAATACTTTTCTAGTTCGATTTTTCAATTTTTTGCGATGAGAAAATATTTTAGATGTAAAGTTGTTTTTTTGGGAACGAAAATTCTTCAGAATTTTGAAATTTTATTTGAGTGACCATTAAATAATTGTTGTATTTTAATAATTATTCACAAAAAACTTCTCGAATTCCATCAAATATTTTCATTCATTTAATTTTCCGAATTTTGATTACAAAATTATTATGTAAAAAACGCAAGTATGTCAAAAAGCATGTAAACAGTACTTTAATAAAAATATTGTGCAATAATAAAGTTTCTGATTTAACATAATTGTCAAGATTTGATCTAGAAAATAGGTGGCAGTCCTATCTAACAATGGATTTAAAAGGCGAGTTGAAGGCCGAGCGAATTTATCACGAGAAATTGGAGGGGAAAAAATTAAGCAAAAAAAGCGCCGAACAAAACATTGAAAATAAAAAAATCAAATTTTTTCATATTATGAAGATTCTAGATCAAAACATAAAATACTGGCTTTCATCGAAATCGAAATTAAAAACATACGAGTTGAATAACACGAAAAATATTAATTTTTCAAAAATATACTCTCATATTTAAATTACACGTTCAAAAATACTCATAAAATCTGAATTTCTTCGAGATCGAAGACATAAAACTAATTGGGCCATTGAAATAGCATATAACAATTAAAGTCGAATGACATTCCTCTTATATTTTCTAAAACATAAATATCGTTATGGTATTTCCCCAATTCACCGAATTTCACTTCGCCGAAAATATTCTCTTATGTGGGTATATTTATAAACAATTTATGATTAAACTTAAAAGTCTAACATTGGACAGAAAGTTTTAATTAATATTTTTTCGATTTCTGTTTAATAGAAAAAATAATAAATAAGAATGTAAACTAAAAATATTTTTGATGAATTATAATCAACTTAACATAACAGTTTGATATGAATATTTAAAGCAAAGTTAATAAAAATTTTCGAACAAATAAAATTCGGCCAAGTGGGGTATAATCATCCGCCATATCTAAAGTAAAATTTGAGGTCAAACTTATATTTTATGAATAGAAAAGTAGGCAAAATTGAATTTTATTTAAGTTAATGGTATTAGAGTAACTGTTTGGTTTAACCATTAAGTGAAACTCTACTTTTCTATTTATTACCTCGTTTTCTATTCTAGTGATGTATTCTATACTTTCACTCATTCTGTCTTTTACTGCTTCACTCTTTTTCAAAACTCGAGGCAGTATTCAGTGAGTGTTCATTTTCTTCATTTAATTCATTATTTAACGTTAAATGAAACGCCCCATCGCTCTATTGTGAGCACTGAAACTATCTATAAATACATTGCATTTTTATCCTTTATTTGTATGCAAAACAACTTCAAATATAAGATCAGTTAATGCTGCCTAAAAAGTTTCTAAAAGATATTCTAAAAACCAGTTCTTATTATTGTTAAGTAAATAGTTCCAAAAAGTTTGCAGAAACAGTTGTTTTGAAATGCAAAACTTCACAATTATCAAGTCATTTATTGAATGCTCTCAACATTTTAACTATAAAACAATAGGTATTGTATGAATAAAGTCCGATTTTATATTGTTTACAAAATACTGCAGTCAAAATGAATGATGTATTTCAATTCGAGCACTTTTCAGATCTATATTCAATTTTATTTTAAAATCTTTTTACTATAAATAGAGAAACCTCTAAACAAATGAAATTTAAGTCTAAATCCTTGAATCAAAAACTCATAATTCTCTGAGCAAAAAGTTTTGCTGACCAAAGTTTGATATTAATTGATTCAATACTTTTTATCAATGATACATTTATTGACTAACTTTTAATAAAAACTATTGATTGATAGTATGTCAAATAAAAGCATAATGTAATTAAATACGGTAAAGGTTAATAAATAAATCATTGATAAGACAGTATTGATCGTGAAATATTTGGGAAAAAACTAAAGTTCTAACAGTTACTGTGATTCAGAGACATAAAACTTAAAATGGCGCTTCAAATTCGCTCTTTATAATTTCTAATTAACATTTATATTTTTGACGTTATTCGTGATTCAGAGACCTTTCAAATTATTTAGTTTTTCTCTTATTAAACTTCGAATAATAAAAGACAAAAAACTCAATAGTTTAAAAGGTATTTCTCTGAATCATGGATAACGTCAAAAATGTAAATTTCAATTGAAAACTCTGAAGAGCTAATTTGAAGTGCATTTTTGAAGCTTCATTTTAGTGGCATCAACATGACTATATGTCTTCAAATATGGAAGTTATAACAATCTGAATTTTTGAATATTTCAAGGGGCTGCATAATGAGAATTTTTCAGTCAAACAAAAATACATTTATCCAATTATTTTTAGTCTACTTTTGACTCAAACCAGCAAAATTTGAAAGTTTCTGCTGAGATTCTCTGACAGAATTACCTAGATAAACTTTGGAACCATTCTGTGTTTGATCATGCTTCTCAGGTATTATGTGCTTACCTTATTGTGGTATTATAAGTACTGCTTATTCATAAAAATTTTCATCGAATAATATTTACATCTAGATACCTTTAACAGACAAAAACCTGCGAGTGAATATTGTCAACGACTGTACGGGGTCCGAAATAATGATTTACCCCTACCCTGGAGCAAAAACTATGATAGCTAGACAAAAACCTGATTTCATATTCAAATTCTACCCATAAAAATACATTTAAAAATTTGCTTTCAATAATCAGTGTGTGCCTTTAGCACTTATTAGAGCATTTAGGCGCTTTTTAAAACTAAGTAATAAGTTTTCAAACAATTGGACTGATAAGAAGAAGAAGGGCCGATAAGCACTTATAATGTTTTTTGAGATTTTCGTTTCAATGTGTTCTCTTGATTGTATATTATATGTTGAATAAGTTTCAAATATATATTTCAATAGAAAATTTGCAAATAAAATTAGTAAATTATAGAATTTTTTTTATAACTATATGTTATTGCGTTAACTTTATAGCGCTATTACTCAAAATGGTATACATAGCTTATCGGCCCTTCTTCTTATCGGTCCAATTGCATATTATTTTGAATAGAAGTAAAAACAGATTATCATGTAAAATATCAAGAGAATAACGATTCTCTGAATCACCAAACATAATCAGTGCTTCAGTTTCATCCTTAATAATTGATCTGATGTGTTCAGCGGGGTTGAGATCAAGTAATTTTCGGGCCAGAAGCCATTTCATCAAAAATTTAGGCGTTAACATCTCTACCATTATAATCTTTTTTAAATGCATATGCATTTTAATGTATTTTTAGGTGTAGAATCTGAATATGAAATCGGTTTTGGTCTAACTATCATAGCTTCTGCTGAAGGGTAGGGGTAAATCATCATTTCGTACCCTTACATTGTATAAAAAGATAACTATATCTTGCAATCAAATGATTCACAGCATAAACTTAAATGAATATCATTAGGAGATATGAAAATGTATTGATAAGTTTCACCAGTATTATTAAATTGATTTTATATCAATTCTTATACAATATAAGAATCTACAGTATCATCGCTTCAATACATGTTATATAAAAGCTCAACACACTTAACCTAGTCTTATATAATTCTAGTACTCTAATGGAAATTCAAAATAAGACACTGAATGCCACCTGATATATATTGACTGGGAATCAATAATTTAAACTTAAGAATTTTCAACTTCAACAATATTTTTGGATTCATCCCGTGTGTTAGATAGTCAGCGGAATCGTAACTGACCCTAAAGTTTTGACAAAAAAAATTGTTTTAATCCAATAAAACAGATTTTGCCATGTTTCTGCCATGTTTCTGCCATGTTTCTGCCATGTTTCTCCTAAAAATAATTTAATTTTCACATTTTTCAACTCTTCCTATTTTTTGTAAGAAATATTAACAAAAACATTTCGTTCTCTCACTCAAGTACAGTATAGTCATCATTTATTAATTCTAAATTATTACAATCATTTGAGTTATTGTCTTCGAATTATATTAAATAGACATTTATTTTTGAACATTTCCATTACGTTTTAAGACCTTTTACATGAGTTCTTTCCTGGTGTCAATTAACTCTTTCGCCTCAAGCATTACTAGCTCTAACACTCAAAACTTTTATTGCTAGAATTAATAAAAATCGATTTTCAAAATTTTCTAACTCACAACACTAACAATAAGTGGTTCAAAGTCCTATAAACGTAACTTTATTATTCATTTTATATTATAGTCTGTGATTACATATTTGGAGGCCAACCAAAATATAGTCATCTCTCACTCAATGTATTCACAACTTATAGTCAATTATAAACGATACAAAATACAAGTAAATATCAACTTTTATCGGACAAAAATTCACTAATCAAAAATATTTCAAACGTATTATGAAGAGTGAGTTAACTAACTGAGTATTCTTATGTTAGTTAACACATTCATCAAAATACATGTCAAATATTTTTCATAAGTCAGTTTTTTTCCGATAAACATTGATATATTGTGCAAAGATTCGTCATTCAATATAATCTTTACGCTCTAATTTGCATTTACTATAAATATAAGTTATTTTCTATTACACTGATATAAAATAATATAAAATTACTTGCATATCATATGTATTTCTGTCCTTGATTTGGATCGATATAAAGATATGAATTACTGGAATCTATTTTGGGATTTGTGATATTCAGATCAAATGTTTAAAATATAGCGGAAAAATCTGACAACCAATGAGGGAAACACATTGGATCATATTTTAATAGCCCACAAATCAAGTTTTTGTACAGTAATTAATGATTTCAATTCTCGATTCAATTACGATATCTTATAAAAAAATCCTATTGAAGATTAAAATAGGTATCAATATTACTATCAGTAACTTATTTAAAGGCGAACTTAAGATATATACTTTCATGTATGACATGTTTTTATACAGTCAAGTAATAGAAAAAGTTTTACACTAAAGTATATATCTTAAAACTTTTTCGCCTTTAAATAAGTTACTGATAGTACTTACACAAAAATTATTTTAATATCAGTATTTCGTTGAAAATTATTTCGAAACTTATTTCATTCTAATCAACTCTACCTTCAAAATGATATATCAAATGTTCACGAAATTTTTCATGTTCACGTTGAAATCACCGGATCTGCTAAAATATTAATCGTGAAACAATCTTTTATAGCTTTGTTAATTATTGGTAACTAATTAAAAACGTTGACCGTATCCGTTATCCGAAGCTGAGACTCAGCTTTTTGCGTACTTTATCCGTTCTCCGCTTTGTTTCTACTCAATTCTGGTGATTTTCCGCTTTCTTTAAGTCAAAACTTAAGAAAAAATCTTATTTTTAAAATTTAATCTCAATTTGAACTTAATTGAATCAATCATATGAAGCATTTAACTTCAATGTTTTCCTGACTAAATCTCAAAGGATTATAGAGCAGATCATTTCAATATCAGAAGCTTTAATAGATAACTTGCTATTGGCTATTCAAACTTTAAACACATTTTAAGCATATCATAATCAATTTATATGTTTCAATGACCACTTTTCAAATGTGTTCAATTTTAAAGTTATTTATATTTGTGTTCCTCTTCATATCAAATGTGCTTAAATTAAAATATTCGTAATTAACTAGAAAATTTTATATTTTTAGTCATTCGCGCTTATACTGTATGTATAATATGAATATAATGATAATATAACAATGAATTCAGTGAATATGTACTATTACGGAATTTATTAAATGAGAAATTGAAAATTTATTGGAAATAATTGGAAATGAAAAATTTATTATATTGATTTTAAAGATATATATTTTCACGCAATGCATTTTTTAATAATTTACTGTACGATATATTAAATGAGTTGTATTTAAGTTTGAAATAAAAGAGAACTTGACTATTAATGATCAAGCTTAAACAAAGAAGATGTCCAGTGCATAAAAATCTGAAAGATTGATTGAATTTTTTCAAGAGATTCGTGAATTCAAAGTCTAATCCGATGAAATGAATTGAGTGTTTTAAAATCTAAAATAATTGTCTTCAAAAATATACTTGAAAATCGAAAAAATAATTCTGCACCAGGAATTTTAATTAATTCAAAATAATTAATTACAGATTTTCATTTCTTTGAGAAACATGATAAAAAAAATTCATTCTAATCATCGATATGTCCTTGATTGTGAAATTCGAAATTTTGATGCCTTTTTATACTTTGCCAATAAAGTTTTGAATGAACTCGTACAAAATTCAAAAAAGACTTCTGTAAATTTTTTTAAAGTGATTTCATACAAAACAATTCGGATAATCGATTCATTTGTCTCTTCCGATAAAAGCTTTTACTGTGGAATTTTTTATTCAGAAATCAAAGAATGAATAGTAAGATATTGAGAATATTCCAATTTGTTTGTAACAACTTTGAGCTAGGTGATTGAAGTTCTCTACTTTCATCAATTTTTTGACGTAGAATTCGAATATGAAATTGTTTCTTAAAAATTTGAATCTTAAATCAATTTTTTGTTTTTATGCACCCGTACCAAAAGCATGAGCGGTATTTCAAAATAAACTATCGATTTAATGAGAAGAGATGACTACGATGTTATACTAGCATAACTTGTAGTCAAACATTGAAGCAACGCTTACATTCACTGTGGCCAGTATTCAGCGACAGGTCATCCTTTTGCTCATACCAGTCATACCAGTGATCAACACTAGCATTAAAGTGAGCTTCTAATCGATCTCAATAGTCATTTTTTATCAATAAAACTTGTAATCTTTATCAATATTTGTATATATAATGGAAATTCATTACAAATCAGTGATATAGATAATGAGTCTATAGAAATGCCAATGTTTTAAGTTATCAATATTTCGTGTTACGAAAGCTTAGCATCAATTTATTGGTTCAATTTTTGAAATAAATAACTTAATCGACATTTTACTGATTTTAATGAAATGGAATTCGATATATTGAATATTTCGATTAAGTTATTTATAACGAAAATTGAATAAATATATTGATATTATCTTTGATTGCACAAAATTAAGATTATTAATAAGTTTTGATGATAAAATACATTCAAATATTAATAAACAGTTTCCTAACAGATTATAAGTGTTCTTAAAATTAGTATTTGGTTGGATTGTAAGCTCTCACTAACGCTACTCTACACTAGAATAGTTCATGTCCGAGACTATTGTTATGCTGTATGTAAAGCGTTACCAAACAAACAAAAATATAAAGCGCTCGACTCATCCTCATTGTCATCACAATACTCATACCATTTAATAAATAAGTTTTAAATTACTGTTTTATAGGACATGATAAAGAGTACTATCAATTGTTTGATCAAATTTAATCTTAACAGATCTTTTGGAAATTATTATTATATATCATACCTTTGCTAATTTGTTGGTTAATATGCTCGCACTCACCATCAATCCCTCGAAGAGTGCATCACTACAACGCATACAGTTTGTTACAGTGTCTTTAGTTTTGTCCATTTTTTGTTGTTGCCAAATGCAGTCTTGATTCTATTATCTCGCCCAATAAGCAATAACATTAAGCCCAATTCAAGCCCATGTCTTTATTATAGCAAACTGTTCCTTAGCCTAATTTAGTCTCACTGCCAAACTTAAAGTATCTACTCTAACTAGCAGTATCACATCAAATCTGCCCAACCATATATATACAATATATACAATATACACAATATACACAATATACACAACATATACAATATATACCAGTTCTTCCAATTTCTATTTGTCCACTGACTATATCCCGCACACGTCTACTGGGATTTCATCTCAAACTATTCCGATATATATAATACCTATTATGCCCAATATATTCTCACTTCAATTCATTAAATCAATTCATTCTTTGTATTCAACTCATCAAAATAAGCTATAGTCGACACATACTAAAATCTTTTTTTTGATGAGTCAATTTTTAGCTCATATGGTGGAACAATTTTAGAATTAACAATTACGATCGTCCATCTGTCTGTCCGTCCGTCTGTCTGTCTGTCTGTCCGTCTGTCTGTCAGTCTGTCCGTCTGTCAGTCTGTCGGTCTGTCTGTCTGTCTGTCAGTC